>PITA01015208.1:0-36436 GCA_004023965.1 Spilogale gracilis
ACCGTGCTCTGCTTCACCGCGCCTTCCGAACACTGCGTCTCTCACCTCATCCTACCGTGCTCTGCTTCACCGCGCGTTCCGAACACTGCGTCTCTCACCTCACGCTCCCTGCTCTGCTTTCCCGCGCGTTCCGAACACTGCGCGTCTCACACTGGCAGTCTGTGGCAAGCCCGTAGCAGGCAGGTCTGCCGGCACCGTGTTTCCAACAGCATTTGCTCACTTCATGTCTCTGTATCCCATTTCGTGAATTCTCACACTAGTTCAAACTTCTTCATTATTATCATGTTTGTTACAGTGAACTGTGATCGGTGATCTCTGACGTCACTATTAGCTTGGGGTGCCACTAACCGAACCCATAAAGTGGGCGACGTTTATTGATAAATCCTGTGTGTTCTGACCACTCCACCAACTACTAGTTCCTGTCTCTGACCTTCTCAGGCCTATTTCCCGAGACACAACAATATTGAAATGAGGCCGGTTAATAATTCTGCAACGGACTGGCTCAGTCATTAACTGTCTTCCTTCTGCTCAGGTCAGGATCCCAGGGTCCTGGGACCAAAGCCCTGCATCAGGCTCCCTGCTTCTCCCTCTTCCGCTGCTGCACCCCCTGCTTGTCTGTTCTGTCAAATAAATAAATAAAATCTTAAAAAAACAAAAAGCCCTACAGTGGTCTCTAAGTGGTCAAGGGAAAGGAAGAGTTGTATGTCTCTCTCTTTAAATAAGAACCTAGGGATGATTACACTTAGTGAGGAAGACATGTGGAAAACCAAGACGGGCCAAAAACTGAGCCTCTTGTACCACGCAGTGAGCCAAGCTGTGACTGCAGAGGAAAAGTTCTTGAAGGAAATTAAAATTGCTACTAGTGGGGAGCCTGGGTGACTCGGTTGGTTATGCATCCAACTCTTTATCAGGTCATGATCTCAGGGTCATGAGATAGAGCCCCACATCACGCACCATGCCTGATGCAGAATCTGCTTGAGATCTTCTCTCTCCCTCTGCCTTTGCCCCTCTCCCTAGTCGTGTTCTTTTTCTAAAATAAGTAAAATCTTTAGAAGTACTACTCCAGTGAACATACAAATGATAACAAAGCAAAAACAGCCACATAGCTAATATAGAGAAAGTCTGAGTAGTCAAGATAGAAAATCAAACCAGTCCAACATTCCCTTAAGCGAAAGGCCTAATCCCAAGGAAGGCCCTGACTCACTTCAACTCTGTGAAGGCCGAGAAAGGTAAGGAAGCCAGCCTAGCAGAAGAACCTCCTGTAGCAATTTTCAGCAGTTCCAGGAAGGAGAATATGAAGGACTAGGAATTTTGTAGGTGGAAGGAGAATATGAAGGACTAGGAATTTTGTAGGTGGAAGGAGAGTATGAAGAACTAGGAATTTTGTAGGTGGGAAGACCCTGAGGTCTGACACCTCAGCAGGTGACTGGCACGTGTCTATGAATGGGCACTGTGAGAAACAGGCAGTGGGCCCACCTTCACTGATCCAGTGAACGACTAGTATATTCTATGAAATCTGGAGATAAAAGCCCCCGTTTTCTTTACAAGCTCACAGGTGGGGTGGGGCGGGGTAAGAGAGGACAGATATGCTTACACACAAGCACAATTACTGCTGTCAGGGACTGGTACTGCAGGCCCAAGGCTGCTGCTGTCACACAAACAGCTGCGCAGTTTAAACCTGTCACCTTATACAAGCAAGACACAGGAATCAATAAGCTTCTGGAAGATGGCAAAGATGTAGATGTTCTCTATTCTTCCTAAATACAATTGAAAACTCTGAACATAATATATAAAACAAACATAAGGAAATGCTGAAAGATGGCAAGAAGGTAGCAGAATGGCTAAACCCAGGGAACTCAGGACCCTAAGAAGGACAGATGGTGAGCTCCCTGGGTTTTCTTTTTGCCTCCTATACCCTCGACTAGCTAAAGAAGAAGACAGGAACCAGTAAGTACAAACATAAGACCCCAAGAAAAGCTTGCTCTCTACCCAAAAACCCTTGGGATAAAGGGGCAATCTGGCAAGAGAGAACATTTTTAGGCAGTAACTACTCCAGTCCAACACTACAGAAATAACTGGTCCCACCCCAAGTCCCGCCAGCGAGGCCAAGTACAGAGAGTAAACTTCCATGTTTAGCAGGCTGTAATAAGGCACTCCCCTCACCCCTGTCCCAAGCTGTGTCAGGGAATGCCAACAGGGGGCTGAGAATTTCATCCCTGCCAGATGGAGACCACGTAAGGAGCCAGAACTCCCACCTCTGTCCAGCACAAACCACATGCCCCTCCCAGTCGTGTGGGATGCAATCAGCAGAGACCTAGTGGAAAGCAAGTACTCATCAATAAGCACAGTCATCAGTGGAAGTTAGTGTGGAGCAGTAGAGAGGACACCTCCAATTCCCACATGGCAGAGATTTGGAGGAACCTTCCTGACAAGGAGGCAGCAGGAAACCTGCCCCCTGGGAGTCTGGCTCAGTGGGGAACCTGCTCTTCCTTCCTTACACCACAGTAACAGTCAACCCCCCCTCACCCACAAGAAGAGCACTGGGAAGCAGTGCATTAAAATACAGGATTGAAGTAATGTTTGGTCTTGGAATACTTAAAGTGTACAGGTTTTGTCCAAAAATCATTTGTCATATCAAGAATCAGGAAGATCTCAAAATAAATAAAACAACAAAAGAGACCAATACCAAGATAACAGACGCTGGAATTACCTAGAAATGTTTTTTGTTTTGTTTTGCTTTTTAAAGATTTTCTTTATTTATTTGAGAGAAAAGGAAGAGAAGAAAGAGGAAGTACGAGCAGGGGGGAAGGGCAGAGGAGGAACAGGCTCCCCAATGTGCAGGGAGCTTGATGCGGGCTCGATCCCAGAACCCCAGGATCATGACCCAAGCTGAAGGCAGACACTTAAGGGACTGAGGTACCCCTCTAGAAAGGTTTTTAAAGAGGCTATCATAAACATATTTCAAGAAGCAATTATGGGGGCGCCTGGGTGGCTCAGTTGGTTAAGCAACTGCCTTCAGCTCAGGTCATGATCCCGGAGACCCGGGATCGAGTCCCACATCGGGCTCCCTGCTCGGCAGGAAACCTGCTTCTCCCTCTCTCACTCCCGCTGCTTGTGTTCCCTCTCTGGCTGTGTTTCTCTCTGTCAAATAAATAAAAATCTTTAAAAAAAAAAAAAAAAAAAAAAAAAAAAAAAAAAAAAAGCAATTATGAACAAGTCCAAAATACATTTTTAAAAAGTCTCCACAGGGGCGCCTGAGTGGCTCAGGTGTTAAGGGGCTGCCTTTGCTCAGGTCATGATCCCAGGATCCTAAGAGGGAGCCCCGCATCGGGCTCCCTGCTCAGCAGGAAGCCTGCTTCTCCCTTTCCCACTCCCCCTGCTTGTGTTCCTTCTCTCACTGTGTCTCTGCCAAATATATAAAATCTTAAAAAAAAATTCTCCACAAAAACAGAAAATCTCAGGAAAAACAATGTAAAGATATATACATGTATTCATATATTTTCACGATATAAAAAATAAAACAAAAATTTTTTTAAATTATATAAAAAATACAATGAATGAACTTAACAATAGAACAGAGATGACAGAGAAAAAGAATCAGTAAACAGGAGTATAAATTGGAAAGAAAATAGATTAACAAAAAGAAATGAACAGAAAAGAAAATAGATTAACAAAAAGAAATGAACAGAATCTGAGACATATGGTAGATCTAACATCCATGTCATCAGTTTCAAAAGAGAAAGGGAGTGGGGCTGAAAAAACATTCCAGAAATAATGGCCTAAATTTTCCCAAATCTAGCAAGAACCATAAACCTACAGATTCAATAAACTGAACCAAACAAGATAAAACCCCTCAAAATCCATACAGAAACACACTATAGTCAAACTTCTCAAAACTAAGGACAAAGAGGGCGCCTGGGTGGCTCAGTTGGTTAAGCGACTGCCTTCAGACTAGGTCATGATCCTGGAGTCCCATGACCAACTCCTACATCTGGCTCCCTGCTCAGCAGGGAGTCTGTTTCTCCCTCTGACTCCCACCCCTCTCTTGTACTTTCTCACTCAATCTCTCAAGTAAATAAAATCTTTTAAAAAAAAATCCAGGGGTGCCTGGGTGGCTCAGTTGGTTAGGCGACTGCCTTCGGCTCAGGTCATGATCCCGGAGACCTGGGATCGAGTCCCACATCGGGCTCCCTGCTCGGCGGGAAGCCTGCTTCTCCCTCTCTCACTCCCCCTGCTTGTGTTCCCTCTCTGGCTGTGTTTCTCTCTGTCAAATAAATAAAATCTTTAAAAAAAAAATCTAAAGACACAGAAAGAAGCTAGAAACAAACAATGCACTGTGTATATAGGAGAAAAATTTATATGATAGCAGATGTATCTTCAGAAACCATGAAGGCCATAGTAAACAGCACATACTTGCAAAATGTTCAAAGTAATACCAACTCAGAATTCTATAGTAATGAAAATATCCTTTAGAAATGAGAAGAAATCAAAACATTCTTAGATGAAGGAAAACTGAGAATTTGTTGCCAGCTGATCTATCCTAAGGAATGGCAAAAGGAAGTTCATTAAACAAAAAGTAAACAATTAAAAAAGGAATCATGAATTATGAGGAGGTAAGAAAATATGGTCAGAGCACAAATACATCTTCTTCACATCCTGACATTTCTAACAAGTCTGAAGCAAAATTTCTAACACCATCTAATGTACTCCTCATACATAAAGGAAATGTGAACACTTAACTTTGAAAAATATGTATTTATGAATAATAAAATAACTAAAGCAACCACTAAAAAAGAAATATAAAGAGAAACACTCAAGAAACATTATAGATAAATCAAAATGCAATTTTTGGGGCACCTACGTGGCTCAGTTGGTTAAGTAAGCATACAACTCTTGGTCTGGGCGCAGGTCATGATCTCAGGGTCGTGCAATCAAGCCCCATGTCAACTCTGCTCTCTGCAGAGTCTGCTTTGGATTCTTTCTGCCCTCGCCACTCACACAGTCCTGCCCCTCGCCACTCACACAGTCTTCCCCTCTCTAAAATAAATAAATCTTTTTTAAAAATGCAATTTTAAAACATATTCAAGTAACTCAAAAAAAAAAAACTTAAGTAAAAGACTATAGCAAATTTTTTTAAAAACAGAACCAAAAGGGGGTGCCTGGTGGCTCAGTTGGTTGGATGACTGCCTTCGGCTCAGGTCATGATCCTGGAGACCCAGGATCGAGCCCCACATTGGGCTCCCTGCTCAGCGGGAAGCCTGCTTCTCCCTCTCTCACTCCCCCTGCTTGTGTTCCCTCTCTGGCTGTTTTTCTCTCTGTCAAATAAATAAAATCTTTAAAAAACAAAACAAAAAAAAAAAAAACAAAAGGAATACAAAAACAAAATGGCATACTTAACCCTAACGTATCAAAAATTACATTAAATGTAAACTGTCTAAATATACTATTACAAGATAGAGATTTGTCAGATGTACAAGGTAGAGATGACCCAATTATATGCTGCCTATGAGAAACTCCATTCAAATAAAATGATATCCGTAACTCGAAATAAAAAAGATAGGAAGAGATACCATACAAACAATAAAAAGTAAGCAGAAGTGGCTATATCAATATCAGATAGAACAGATATCACATGAAAGAAAATTACCAGAAACAGAAAGGGACATTATTATACACTTAATCTACCAAGAAAATATAAACAGAGTTGCACACATAAATTAGACAACTTAATAAAAAGGACCAGTTCCTCAAAAAGTACAAGTTAAACAACCCACTCCATATGAAATAGAGAATAAATAGTCCTATAACTATAAAGAGAACAGAATTTGCCATTAAAAATATCCCAAAAAGAAATCTTTAGGCCCAAACTGTTTCATTGGAGATTTCTACCAAATACGTGAAAAGAATTAACACCAGTTCTATATAATCAGGGAACACTTCCCAAAACTCATTCTGTAAGGCCAGTATTACCTGATACCAAAATAAGAGTACAAAAAAACTACAGATTAGTACTATTCATGAATATAGATGCAAAAATTTTTAATAATATTAGCAAACAGAATTCAGCAATAAATGAAAAGAATTATACACCTTAACTAAGTGAAGTTTATTCCAAGGATGCAAGGTTGGTTCAATACTTGAAAATCAATCAGTATGATCCATCATATTAGCAGGTTAAAAAAAAAAAATCACATGACCATATCAATTGATGCAGAAAGAGAGTTTTTGACAAAACTGAACACCTGTTCATGATTTTTATTAAAAACTGTCAGAAAATTAGAAATGGAGGGAACTTCCTCAATTTATTATAGAACATCTTCAAAAACCTACAGCTAACATCATTCTAATGTAGAAAAACTGAATATATTCCCCCTAAAATCAGGAATAAGGCAAGGATGCCTGCTCTCACCACTGCTATCCAACATAGTATTAGAAATTACAACCTGGGCAAGAAAAGAGAAGGTACACAGACTGGAAAGAAAGAAGTAAAAACTCCCCCTATTTGTAGATGGCATGTCTAAGCGTGTAGATGGTTGTCTAAGTAGTATATCCCAAAGAAGTACAAAAACTACTTCTAGGACCAATAAGCTTAGTAAGTTCACAAGCTACAAGATCAACAAACAAAAATCAATAAACTAGAGGAAACTGAAAATTAAAATGCAATACCACAAAGATTAAAAAAAATACTATTAAATCTAACAAAACATGTACAAGATTTTTATATTGATATTACAAAATGCTGGTGAAAAAAAATCAAAGAGAATCTAAAAAGAGAGTCCATTCATTGACTGAAAAACTCAACATAATAAAGATGTTAATTCTTCCCCAATAAACGTAATACATAAGTTTAGAATAATTCCTATCAAAATCTATCAAGACTTCATTACAGATTTAGACACTTAATATGGAAAGGAAATGGTACCAGAAGAGTTACAGGAATTCTGAAAAGGAAAATAAAGTAGGGGATCAGTCTATCCAATCTCAAGACTTTTTGTTTGTTTTTTTTTTTTAAAGATTTTATATTTGACAGAGAGAAGATCACAGAGAGGCAGAGAGGCAGGCAGAGAGAGAGGAGGGAGCAGGCTCCCTGCCAAGCAGAGATCCGGACATGGGCCTCGATCCCAGGACCCTGAGATCATGACCTAAGCCGAAGGCAGAGGCCTTAACCCACTGAGCCACCCAGGCATCCTCCAGACTTTTTATACAACTACAGTAATCAAATCTGCATGGTGTCAGAGGAAGAAAAACATACAGATCAATGAGACTGAACAGAGAACTGAGAAATAGGCAAACACAAATCTCTGATTTTTAATGAAGATGCAAAAGCAATTCCAGGAAGGACCAAGAGTCTTTTCAACAAACTGTGGTGCAACAATTAGACATCCATATTCAAAAAAAAATGAGCCTTAACCTAACATCTTAGAATAAATCAACTCACAATGGAAAACAAGGAAGTGTAAATCCTGGGACTATAAAACTTTCAGAAAATAGGATAGGAGAAAACCTTAGGAAACCTGGTCTGGTAAAGTGTGAAACATGACAACAAAAGCATGAACCATAAAAACTGAGAAAATGGACTGCATGAAAATTAGAACTGTGAAAGCCATTGTTAAGAGGATAAAAACACATGCCAAAGAATAAGCAAAAGACATGAGGTGACATTTTACTGAACAGGATATATGATATAAAATAAGCACATTATAAATGGCAACATTACTACCTATTAGGTAAACACAAATTAAGATCAGAATGAAATATCACTACACACCTGTTAGAACAGTTTAAAATTAAAAACAAACAGTGATAACAATGCCGGAAGGATGCAGAGAAACTGGATTACTTATCAGTGAAATGGTAGAGTCATTCTGGAAAGTAGTCTGTTAGCTTTTTAACAACCATGTATTTACCATACAACAGACCAAGCAATTCCACTTTGGAGCATTTTTTTCCAGAAAAATAAAACTGTACAAAAACCTGCACATGATGAGTGTTCACAGTGGGTTTACTGGTAACAGCACTCTGAAACAACCAACAGATACTCAATACTTAATGGGGTACAAATGCAACAATCTGGATGGCTCTCACGGGCAATGTGCTAAGTGAAAAATACCAAACTCAAAAAGATCACATGCTGTATGACTCAATTCACATAGCATTGTGGAAATGACAAAATCATATAGACAGAGAACAAATCAGCAGTTGACAGGAATTAAGAAAGGGGAAGGAAGATGTGACCATGTAAGAGTGTCGAATGAAGATTTTGTGAACTGTACTATATCGTGACTGAGGGGCTGATTACACAAATCTGCACATATAATAAATGACACAAAACCAGGCATAAACATTGTGCCAATTTTAAATTCCTGGTTTTGATTTTATCTAAATATAACAACTGGGGAGCTGGGTGAAGACTATATGAGATCTCTACATAGTATTTTTGCAACTTCCTTTAAATCAATAATTATTTCAAAATTAAAAGTTAAAACAGAAGTACCTCCCACAATAGAAACTTCTCTATATGCAGCACTGAACACCTGGCTCTTCTAACTAGGAGACACCCCCAAGGTATCTGGTATGTGATTTTTTAAGGTTTTGTTTTCTCTAAATAAAAGAAGTATTTTTTCTGATTATAAAGAGAATTCAAGTATTTAAATTCTCCTTTATTAATTCATTAAGTATAAACCATAAATCATCAATATCATATTACCAAAGCAACTATCATTAACATGAATCATTTTCAGGTCTATCTTTAAAACAAAATGTGAATAATGCAGATTATAAATTTTATGAAAGAAAACAATAATCTGTTTTTTAAAAAGTTTAAAGATGAAAAGGACTGAGTATGTTTCTAATTTCTCTGATAGTAGCTCAAGGTTATTTTTTATTTCTTTTTTTTTTTTTAAAGATTTCATTTATTTGACAGAGAGAAACAGAGCCAGAGAGGGAACACAAGCAGTGGGAGTGAGGGAGGGAGAAGGAGGCCTCCCGCCAAGCAGGAAGCCCGATGTGGGGCTCAATCCTCGGACTCTGGGACCACGACCCGAGCTGAAGGCAGAGGCTTAACCGCTGAGCCACGCAGGAGCCCCTTTTTTGTTTCTTAAAAAGGACAGTAGCATGGAGACCCTAAATTCCCTTCACTTGGATACTGAACACCAAGATTCGCTCCCTACCTCGAGGGTTGGTGCAGCATAGGCTGTGTAAGGAGGTGGTGAAGAAGCCACAGCTGTCTCATCATACAGGACATCTGAGCCAACATAAGCCTTTGAGAGGAGAGAAGGAGAGTTGTCACAAAGCAACTGCAGACTCTTAGGGTTCTATGCATATATATTTATTTAGCAAATTTTTAAAAATTAGAACAGCAAATAAAAGAGCTCTGTGAGAAGTAGTAAACAGGAGTATCTCCCCACCACTCCCTTTCAACCCTGCGCTCCGGTGTCCTTTGAATTTGGAAGGAGGAGGTCCTCTTCAGCCGTCTGCAGGAGACAGCCCAAGGAGACCACAGAGACTCACATCACCCAGGCCTTCTCAGAGATATACCACTCTCAACAACCTTTTGGTTAAATAAAAACCCTACAGTCTGAAATGTAGCAGTCAGAGATCATTCTACACACAGCCTTTGTACATTTAAAAAAAAAAATACTTTATTAAATTACTTACCAGCAGAAAAGAAAAATCAGTGCACACTTTAAAAAAAAAAATTCCATACAAAGAATCATTTTAGAATCTTACCCCAAGTATATGGTTCATTGATACTAATTTCAGTCAAAAAGATTTTTATGAAAGAAAAGGTAACTGGAGTTGCACAGTAGCCTCACAAGGAAGAACTGTCTTAGACTAGCAGGAAGAGGAAACAAAGACATTTAGATATTAAGCCTTTTTTACTCTCTTTTCCCACCTGTACAAATTATCTTTTAAAAGAACTATCTTTTAAAGGCTTCATCAACCTTTTTCTTTTTTCTAAAGAGATAAAAGAGAAAATAAAATCCTCTCTGAAGAATAAAAATGGTGACTTGCAGAAGGTGAGTGCAGAAAAAGTTGCCCTGATTCTCTGACAGGAACAAGTATGGCATCACGAACTCCTACAAATGGGGTTCAACTGTCTCAGCGACCTCAGAAGCAGAAACAGAATCAAGTACAACTCCCAGAAATGCTTGTTTCACAAGGCTGAGATGCTATGCCCAGAAAGGACTCTGGTCCTTTTTGAGCCATCCCTCTAAATCAGAGAACTCAGTGTTTCCAGACTTTCTGAGACATGGGCATTTCTGGAAGGTGACACTGAAACCAGCGTCGCCCATATTCAAAGGGTTCCTCCTGTCTTAAAAGGCCTGACAGACCTAGCCCGCCCTCACGTCAGCACAAGGTGCCCTCCAGCTATGACGACTCAGCCCCGGCTGATGGCCAAGAGACCCATTCCCACTACCCTTCCCTAACCCCTACTCTCCCGTTTGGCACAGCAAGACGGGGTGAAAACGTGACTGGGGAATGCCCTCAGCAACTTACTGTGTTTGTTCTGGAGTCCTGGAGTGTAAATTTCCAGGCCCTGGAGAAAAGAAAAAGGGCTGTTTTATTCAAGGCAATCCAACATCTATTTCAATGGTTCTCAAATGTGTGTTGCCATCAAAATTTCTGAAAAAGCTTGTTTCAAGAACAAGTCTTCAAAAAATAATAATCATAATTAATTAATTAAAGAACAGGTCTTCAGCCCTTACCCCAAGGCCCACTCAAAGACACAAGAAATACATAATATTTATCTATGGTACATACACTATGTAATATTTAAAAAGCATTAACTTGGGGCACCTAGGGTGGTTCAGTTGGTTGAGCGACTGCCTTCGGCTCAGGTCATGATCCTGGAGACCCGGGATCGAGTCCCGCATCGGGCTCCAGTCCCGCATCGGGCTCCCTGCTCGGGGGGAAGCCTGCTTCTCCTTCTCTCACCCCCCCTGCTTGTGTTCCCTCTCTCGCTGTGTTTCTCTCTGTCAAATAAATAAAATCTTTTAAAAAATAAAAATTAAAAAAAATTAAAAATAAAAAGCATTAACTTTACTATAGTTTTTGCTTTACTCTTAAGTATAAATGTAACCATGCTTACTATATTACAGTTTGCTTTATCAATTCATGACACACACAGATCTCCACGTGTTTTTTAATGGCTACATAATGTTCCATGATGTGAGATTTAGATTGTCAGCAATTTTTTTGTGATTTAAAATGCTGGTATTTTTTGTCAGCTTGAGAAACTGGCATATAACATGTAAGTTTAAGGTATATAATGTGCTGATCTATCTATATATATATACACCTCAAAATGATTACCACAGTAAGATTAACGCCTTCATTCCCTCACATAGCTGCTGCATTTTTTCTGGTGATGACATATAAAATCTACTCCCTTAATTTGTTCAAGTATACAATAAAGTATTTGTTTATCACAATCACCATACTATATAATTCGATGCCCAGAACTTATTCATTACATAGCTGAAAGTTTGTACCCTTCAACCAAGGTCTCCTGATTTCCCCAACCACCAGCCCTGCACAACCACCATTCATTCTACTATCTATTTCTAGGAATCCAGCTTTTTTATATTCTACCAGTAAGTGAGAACATAGTATGTCTTTCTCTGTTTGACTTATTTCACTTAGCACAATGCCCTCTAGGTCCACCCATGATGTTGCAAAAAAAGGGAGGACTTCCTTCTTTTTTCCATGATTGAATAATATTATGTCAGTCACATTTTCTTTATCTATTCATCTATTAACAACAACTTAGGTTGTTTCATGTTTTAGATCTTGTGAACAATGCTGCACCGAACATGTGGGTGCAAATATCTCTTCAAGATAATTTCATTTCCTTCAAGACATATATCCAAGAGGGATTGCTAGATCATACGGTGGTTCTACTTTTAGGGTTTTTTTTTTAATCTTTTTTTTTAATTTTTTTTTAAAGATTTTATTTATTTGACAGAAGGAAACACAGCCAGAGAGGGAACACAAGCAGGGGGAGTGAGAGAGGGAGAAGCAGGCTTCCTGACGAGCAGGGAGCCCGATGATGTGGGACTCGATCCTGGGACTCTGGGATCATGACCTGAGCCGAAGGCAGTCGCCCAACCAACTGAGCCACCTAAGCACCCAACTTTTAGTTTTTTGAGGAATCACCATAACATATCCATAGTGGCTTGTATCAATTTACATTCCTAGCAACAATGCACCAGGATCCCTTATCTCTACATCCTCACCAATGTTTATCTTTTGTGTTTTTGGTAACAGCCATTTAGGAGGTATGAGGTAGTATCATTATGATTTTGATCTGCATCCCTGGTGATTAGTGATGTTGAGCACCTTTTCTTTTTGGCCATTTGTATATCTTTGGGAAAATGCCCATTCAAGTCCTTTGCCCATTTTAAAATAAAACTGGGGATTTTTTTTTGCTATGGAAGCTGCACAATCTCCTTATATATTTTGGACACTAAGCCCTTATCATGTAGAAGGGGGGCACCTGGGTGGTCAGTCATTTCAGGTCATGATCTCGAGGTCCTGGGGTTGAGCCCCATGTCAGGCTCTCTGCCCAGTGGGGAGTCTGGTTCTCCCTCTCCCTCTGCCCCTCCCCACCACTTATGCTCTCTCTCTGATAAGTAAAATCTTAAAAATATTTTTTCTCCCACTCCATAGGATGTCTTTTCATTTTTCTGATTGTTTCTTTGCTGTACAGAAGCTTTACAATCTGATGTGGTCCCATGTATTTACTTTTGCCTTTGCTGCTTGCGCTTTTGGTGTTATATCAAAAAATAAAATAAAATCACTGCCAAGACCAATGTTAAAAAGAGTTTTTTTCCCCAAAATTACCATTTCTTACAGCATAAACAAAAATAAACTCAAAATGAATTAAGGACCTAAACTTGAGACCTAAAACCAAAAAAATCCCAGAATAGAACACAAGCAGTAATTTCTCTGACATTGGCCATAGCAAGTTCTTTCTTGATATCTCTCCTAAGGCAAAGGAAACAAAAGTAAGCCTAAACTACCTGGACTATATCAAAGTCAAAAGTTTCCCCACAACAAAGGAAACAACCAACAAGACTAAAAGACAATCTACTGAGTGGAAGAAGATATTTCCAAATGGCATACCTGATAAAGGGAGCATCCTAAATATATAAAGAACTTATAAAACTCAACACCTAAAAAACAAATAATCCAATTAAAATTGGGCAAAAGACACAAACAGACATTTTACCTCTCCAAGGAGAAATGCAGATGGCCAATAGACACTAAAAAGATACTCAAGGGGCGCCTGGGTGGCTCAGAGGGTTAAGCCTCTGCCTTCAGCTCAGGTCACGATCTCAGGGACCTGGGATTGAGCCCCACATCAGGCTCTCTGCTCGGCGGGGAGCCTGCTTCCTCCTCTCTCTGTCTGCCTCTGCCTACTTGTGATCTCTCTGTCAAATAAATAAATAAAATCTTAAAAAAAAAAAAGATACTCAACATCACTCATCATCAGGGAAATGCAAACCAAAACTACGAGATATCACCTGATACCTGTTCAGAATAGCTAAAATCACAGCATAACAAGTGTTGCCTAAGATGTGGACAAAAAAGAATCCTCTTGCACTATAGGTGGGAATGTGAGCTGGTGCAGGCAGCCACTATGGAAAACAGTATGGTGGTTCCTCAAAAAATTAAAAATAGAACTACCCTATATAGGATCCAGCAACTGCACTACTGAATACTTATCCAAAGAATATGAAAACACTAATATGAAGAGCTATACCCACCCCTATGCTTACTGCAGCATTATTACAGGAGCCGAACAGCAGCGCAAGTGTACATCCACAGATGAATGGATAAAGAGGTGGTGTGTGGGGCGCCTGGGTGGCTCAGTTGGTTAAGCGACTGCCTTCAGCTCAGGTCATGATCCCGGAGACCTGGGATCGAGCCCCGCATCAGGCTCCCTGCTCAGCGGGAAGCCTGCTTCTCCCTCTCTCACTCCCCCTGCTTGTGTTCCCTCTCTAGCTGTGTTTCTCTCTGTCAAATAAATAAAATCTTTAAAAAAAAAAAAAGTGGTGTGTGTGTGTACCTATGTACATACGTATACATGTGTGCGTTTATGCATATATATGTGTATGTGTATACATATACAGACACATATGTATGAATACAAACGCATATGTATACACACATACACACGTAATGGATTTGTGTGCCATAAAGAAGAATGGAATCTAGAGAGTTTTTGCTTATCCTAAGCGAGATAAGCCAGTCAGAGAAAGACAAATACCAGTATGATTTTATTCATTCGTGGAATTTGAGAGACAAAAGAAATGAACAAAGGAAAAAAGAGAGACACACAAACACAAACCAAAAAGCAGAGCCTGAATTATGGAGAACAAATGGAGGGCTAGGTGACACTGATGAAGAGGGTTAAGAGTACGACTTATCACAACAAACACTGTGTAATGTACACAATTGTTGGATCACTGCATTGTACACCTGAAGCTGACGCAGCACTGTACGTTAACTTACTAGAATAATTAAAAAAAAGACAAAAGAGCTTTTTCCCTTTGTTTTCCTCTAGTAGTTTAACAGTTTATGGTCCTACATTTAAATTTTTAATCCATTTTGAATTAACCTATGTGAATGGTCTAAGATAGCGTTCCCGTTTCATTCTTTTGCAAAGGATTATCCAGTTTTCCTAAATTTATTGAAAAAACTGTTCTTTCCCCAATCAGTATTCTTTGTTCCCTCATCAAATATTATTGACCATACACCTGACTGGCTCAGTCAGAAGAACACACAACTCTTAATTTCAGGGTCATGAGTTTGAGCCACACACTCACTGGATGTAGAGATTACTTAAATAAATAATAAATCGCCAAACTGTGGAAAGAGCCAAGATGCCCTTTAACAGATGAATGGATAAAGAAAATATGGTCCATAGAGACAATGGAATATAATGCAGCCATCAGAAAGGATGAATACCCAACTTCTGCATCAACACAGATGGGACAGGAGGAGACTACGTTGAGTGAAATAAGTCAAGCAGAGAAAGTCAAGTATCATATGGTTTCACTGACTTGTGGAACATAAGGAATAACATGGAGGACATTAGAAGGAGGAAAGGAAAAGTGAATTGAGGTAAATTCAAAGTGGAGATGAACCATGAGAGACTGTGGACTCTGAGAAACAAACTGAGGGTTTTGGAGGGGATGGGGGTGTGGGGAGGGGTGAGCCTGGTGGTGGGTATTAAGGAGGGCACGTACTGCATGGAGCACTGGGTGTCATTCAGAAACAGTGAATCTTGGAACATTGAAAAAATAAAATCAAATTTAAAATAAATAAATAATAAACTTTAAAAAACATGTTATTGACTATATACATAAGGGTTTATTTCTGGGCTCTTAACCTGTTCCATTGGTCTATGTGTTGTGTTCATGCCAATACCACACTGTTTTGATTAGTATAGCTTTGTAATGAAGTTTGAAATCAGGGATTACAATGTGTCCAGACTTGTTCTTTCTTTGGCAATTCAACGTCTTCTATGATTCCCCTGAATTTTAGGATTGTTCTTTTTATTTGAAAAATGCCTTTGAAACTGACAGAACTACAGTGAACTCAGATGGTTTGGGGTAGTATGAACATTCTAATGATATTAATTCTTCCAATCCATGAACACAGGGTATCTTTCCAACTGTCTGTGTCATCTTCAACTTCTTTCATCAATGTCCTGTAATTTTCAGTGTACAGATCTTTCATATCCTTGGTTAAATTTATTCTTAAGCATTTTATTATTTTTAATGCTATTACAAATGGGATTTTCTTTTTCAGATAGTTCCTTGTTACTATAAAGAAATGCAACTGATGTTTGTATGATAGGTTTATATCCTGTAATTTTACTGAACTCAATTATTAGGTGTCACAATTTTTTGGTGGAGTCTTTAGGTTTTTTTGTTGTTGTTGTTTTTAAGATTTTATTTATTTGACAGAGAGAAACAGAGCCAGAGAGGGAACACAAGCAGGGGAGTGAGAGAGGGAGAAGCAGGCTTCCCGCCGAGCAGGGAGCCCGATGTGGGACTCGATCCCGGGTCTCCAGGATCATGACCTGAGCCACTTAACCAACTGAGCCACCCAGGCGCCAAGGTTTGTTTGGTTTTTTTTAAGATTTTATTGATTTATTTGTCAGAGAGGGAGAGCATGAGTACAAGCAGGGAGAACAGCAGGCAGAGGGAGAAGGAGGCTCCTCACTGAGCAAGGAGCCTGATGTGGAACTCAATTCCAGGAACCTAGGATCATGATCTAAGCTGAAGGCAGACAGTTAACTGACTGAGCCACGCAGGCATCCTTCTTAAGGGTTTTCTAAATGGAAGATCAAATCATCCATAGCAGACAGTTTTACTTTTTCCTTTCTAATTTAGATGCTTTTTATTTTTCTTTCTTGCTTAACTACTTTGGCTAAGACCAAAGTATGACAGAGTAGTAAAAGTGGGTGACCCTTAACTCTTGATCTTGGTGGGAAAGCTCCCAACCTGTCACTGTTGAATATGTTAGCTGTAGACTGGCCATACATGAAAACTATGCTCCTATTAACATCCTTATTACCTTTACACCCTTATGTAAACATTTTCTATAGGACAAATTCCAAAAGAGTGAAACTGCTACGTCAAGAAATATAAACATATTCAGTGGTCACTGCCAAATGACCCTGGAAGAAGTTGTAACAAATTGTATTCCTGGGCGCCTGGGTGGCTCAGTGGGTTAAAGCCTCTGCCTTCGGCTCAGGTCATGATCTCAGGGTCCTGGGATCAAGGCCTTGCCCGGGCTCTCTGCTCGGCGGGGAGCCTGTTTCCTCTGCTCTCTCTGCCTGTCTCTCGGCCTACTTGTGATCTCTCTCTCTGTTAAATAAATAAAATCTTTAAAAAAAAAAAAGATTTAAAAGAAAACTGTATTCCTACTAACTGCCACTTATGGTCACAAAAACTAGATACCTAAATCTTAACTCACAAACTTTATGTTCTCCCTCCCTCATCCCCTCGCCTTTCTTAATGATCCTCTATCCTTCTACTCTTATCTATATAAGTTCCTTTTCTGTTTTATTGTCATTTCACTACCTCTCTGAGTTAAAAACTTTACAAAGTTATGCTCAAGCTAAGTTATTTTCAAACATTCTGGTTTTCTAATGAATGCAGTCAAGTTGCAACATTTTCCCAACAGACTTATAGGCAGTTCACTACTGTCATTCGTTCTGCTAAAGGGTGCCCTATTGGATTGTTCCTATACTGCATCTGGACTTAATATTGTCTGGGAGGAGAGTCTACTATGGTCTGATTCAGTTCTATTATTTCAGCAAGTTTTTCTTGTACTGAATTTCTAACTACCTTCTTTGGTTCTGTACTTTCCAAACATCAACAATCTTCCTGATAAATTCTTTTAAAGTCCAACATAATCCTGATCTTTTCTCTAAATTATTTAATCTTTTCACCATGCTTTCCCTGAAGAGTATTCTCAAGTCTCCTTCATGCCAGTGATTCATTTTTTAGTTGGGCTTATACCCCAGGGAGCCAATATTTGCCCCTTTAAATTAGATTATAAAATGAATGGTAGATATACCCCATGACGGACCTTCTTGGCTACACAAATGCAAACGGGCACAGAAGAAACATAAATTCCCTCTCTCAGGCAGTTTATATTCTAATAAAAAGAGACAAACAAGGTAAGCAAAGAGCTAGTTAGATTTCAAGTATATGTGTGTGTGTGTATATATGTATATATATATATATATGATGCAAGGAGGGTTATAATTTTAAATATGGTAGCCAAGAAAGCATTCTTAGAAAATTCGATTCTGTTTTGTGGGTTTTGTTTTCCTACAGATGAGGAGCATTTTCTCAGGGTTATTACATTTTCCTTCCTATTTTTCCTTCACACTATATTTGCCACACCGTTTCTTTGCATCTTACTCATGTTTAACATGGGAAATGATACCTAAAACTTGTATTTGCTCTCATATAGTATGTGTTACTTCTTCTTGATACCCCTTCTACTTAACCTGACACCTCCTGGTGGCACCACCTCACTCCACCCCAGCAGCAGTGTGCTGACGAGGTTATTACCCTCAATCATTTTTCTGTAATCAGAGACAACAATGGTGGGAGAAAAGAAAACTTCTTGGGGCACTGAGCAAGTCATTTCTGGAAAATCTGGCTTCTACACTCTACTGAGCATATTCTTTTGAATGTTTCACGCCAACACCTCACTTCATCAGCCACAGAATTATCCTACTCCTCTGAGCTTGGAAGTCTGTTAGGACGGGACTAAGCCCTGGTGGAAACCTTCCACTCTCCACTAGGGACCCAATGATAGCACATTCTCAAGCATTTTTCCAGTTTTCACAAAAAGCTTCCTCATTTAATCAACATCCTTCCAGACTGCACAGTATTACTGAAAATTTGTAAGACTTAACTAACTCCCCTCTTGTTACTGCTTCTGGGACCTGGAGGTAAAAACAATGAAACATCTCAACAAAATCTTCTATTTCTTTCTTTGGCCATTACTCTTTATAGTTGGTGCTTGAAGCTGAACTTCTTTATTTGGCTATTACTGATGAAAAGTTTCCCCTTCATTTTACCATTTTTACTCAAAGGTCTTAGTTATGGGTTGAATTCTGTCCTCTGCCAAAAAATAAGTTGAGGGCGCCTGGGTGGCTCAGTGGGTTAAGGCCTCTGCCTTTGGCTCAGGTCATGATCTCAGGGTCCTGGGATGGAGGCCCCATTGGGCTCTGCTCAGCGGGGAGCCTGCTTCCTCCTCTCTCTCTGCCTGCCTCTCTGCCTGCTTATGATCTCTCTCTTTCTGTTAAATAAATAAAATCTTTTTTAAGAATAAATAAATAAATAAGTTGAAGTCCTAATCTCCAGTAACTTTGATTTATTTAGAAATAAAGTCTTGGGGGGGGCACCTGGGTGGCTCAGTCATTAAGCGTCTGCCTTCGGCTCAGGTCATGATCCTGGAGTCCCTGGATCAAGTCCCACATCGGGCTCCCTGCTCAGCGGGCAGCCTGCTTCCTCCTCTCTCTGCCTGCCTCTCTGCCTGCCTGTGATCTCTCTCTCTGTCAAATAAATAAAATCTTAAAAAAAAAAAAGAACACAGGTCTCTGGAGACAAAGGTTCAAATCCTGAATCTAGTCTGTTAGGCTCTAAAATCTTGGGAGGTGAGATAGGCAGAATGATGTCCACATCCTAATCCCGAAAACCAGTGAATGTTACCTCACAGGGCAAAAGGGACTCTACAGCTGTGATTAAGGTTAAGGACCCTGAGGTGGGGTGATTACCCGGATTATCCAGGTCGGCCCAAACTATTCATTAAGTCCTTAAAAGCATAAAACCTTCCCTACCTGAAGAGAACCAAAAAGATGACCACAATTAAAGGGCGTGGCCCAGAAGCCAAGAAACCAGGAAGCCTCTAGAAGCTTAAAAGACAAGCAAACACATTCTGCCCCGCAGCCTGCCGACACCCTAAGACCCACTGTTGGACTCGAGACCTTCAGAAATGCAATCATAATTTGTATTGTTTGAACCACTAAGCGCCGAGTAATTGATTACAGGATCATTAAAACAGCGATGCTTAACTGACTGAGCCACCCAGGCTCAGTCAGTTAAGCATCTGCCTTCAGCTCAGGTCATGATCTCAGTCAGGGTCCTGGGATCACACCCTGCAGTGGACTCCCTGCTCAGCAGGAAGGCTGCTTCTCTCACCCTCTGCCATTCCCCCTACTTGTGCTCTTTCTCTCTCCTTCTCTGTCAAAAAAGTTCTTTAAAAAAAAAAAAAAGTGATAAAGGAAGTTACTTCACCTCACTAAGCCTAAATTTCTTATAACAAGGACAGCATCTACCTTATAAGATATGGTGAGGATTAAATAACATATATAAAGCAGTTAGCATAGTGCCTAGTGCCAGGTAAGTGTTCAATCCACATGTTTAAATTGTTAAGTAGTAATAATATAGATCCAGTTTATTAAAAAGTAGCAAACGGGCTTTACATGTGGTAATTTCTCCATCAGCCTATAGGAAAGCTGTATCTCTTCCAGGAAGTATCATTTAAGATTTACTTAAGATTTACTGATATAAATCCGAAGAGTGTAAAAAAGCAGCTATATATGGGATTTAAAATAAACGTTGTGAGTTCAGCATGGAATAAATATTTATCCTGAAAATGAACATATGTGTGAAATGCCGAGCAGACACTCTGACAAACTGGTCTGCACAGTACGGAAGGAGTCACCTAAATATAAATACTTTAATATAAATGAATATTACAATAATCTGTCAGTGAATTCTTACAACGTCCAGAGCTAACTCATGTACGGAGTGGCCAGAGAAAAAAAATTCTTCCCCCCAATTTTTTTTTTTTTTTGAGAGAGAGAGAGAGGGAGCTTGCATGTGCTTATGCAGAGAAAGAGGGAGAGAGAGAGAATCTTAAGCAGGCTCCACACAGGGCTCAATCACATGACCCTGAAATCATGACCTGAGCCAAAATCAAGAGTCAGATGCTTAACCAACGGATCCACCTAGGCGCCCCCTTACTCCCAAATTATACTTAATCAGTGTTTTCAAGATTCTAATCTAATTTCACTGCCCGTGTTAACAGGCTGAGAACCGATAAAGCTGGGTTTTCTTCCTTGCAGTTCTACATCCCTTCTTCAGAGAAAGAAGAACCACCAAAGGGGGTAAAAGATGGGGTAATAGACATATGCACATTTTTTGAAAGACACTCACATAAAAAGAACAAGATTTAAGAACCCGTTCAACTACACCCATTACCCAATGTACGTCTAGTAATGAAAAATAGTGCAAAGTGGCTATATACTAATACTTTGTCATTCCCCCCATAACGGGATCTCGTCTGCACAGCTCTAGAGAAGCAGAAACAAGGACAAAGGTTATTAGGAATGGAACAATGCCCTGTCACATTTGTTTTACATGTCCTCTGAGTCACTTATTCTGCTGCCTGAAGGAAAACTCCATTCTCATTCTTCTCCCTTCCTGGTAACTGGAAATTAAAACACAACACTTTTTAAACTAAACACATAAAAACTCAGGGCACCTGGCTAGCTCAGTCGTTAAGTGTCATGATCCTGGAGTCCCAGGATCAAACCCCGCACCAGGCTCCCTGCTAGGCAGGAAGCCTGCTTTTCTCTCACTCCTCCTGCCTGTGTTCCCACTCTAGCTGTGTTTCTCTCTGTCAAATAAATAAACACATAAAAACTCAAAACTTACAAACAATCATCTGTGCTTTCTGCACAAAGACTGATAGTTTTCCCATCTCGGCAAACAATCTGCAGCATACAGTCTTTTGGCTTCCCATCTGGAGGCTGAATATCTGTGAAAAATAAGTAGAATAAGGCAGTATTTATATAGTTTGTTTAAAGGATTTATTCTTACCTAACAGTTCAAATAAGCAAAGAACCTGTATTTCAGAACATTCTAATAACAAAGCACCTTTGTCCTGCTCTACAGAACCAAGCAATGAATCACAACTCTGTTTCAATTAAACTTTCTACAGGAGGGGCACCTAGGTAGCTCAGTCAGTTAAGCATCTGCCTTCAGCCTGGGTCATGTTCTCAGGGTCCTGGGATGAAGCCCCACATCAGGCTTCCTGCTCAGCAGGGAGTCTGCTTCTCTCTCCCTTCCCCCTCCCCCCACTCATGTGCTCTCTCCCTTCCTCTTGCTCTCAAATAAATAAATACATAAACAAACGTCCTGCAGGAAGAACAAGCAGGCCTCTTCTAGAGGGCAATCCATATACTGAGATGTACAAACAGCCCAGACATTGGAAGCAGCAGCCCCAAACAACGAAAAGCATTACTGAGCATCAAAGAATACTTTTCGCTTTTATTCACAGGAAATACTAATCTGGATCACTCCTTTAAAAGTGAAAATCATACTTCTTAAGTAGGTCTGTGTACCAAGAAATAAGGTCTGTGATAATTTGAGCCTAGTGTAGGTAGATATTTCAACAGCTAGTCCATGGACACTTGTCTTTCAAGAACTAACATGCAGGGCCCTGGGTGGCTCAGTCGTTGGGCATCTGCCTTTGGCTCATGTCATGATCCCAGGACCCTGGGGTCAAGCCCCGCATCGTTCTCCCTGCTTGGCGGGAAGCCTGCTTCTCCCTCTCCCACTCCCTCTGCTTGTGTCCCCTATCTCACTGTCTCTTTCCATCAAATAAATAAAATCTTTAAAAAAAAAAAAAAAACTAACATGTGAGAGCAAGATGTTACAACAACAATGGTTATTACAAGCAGATAGGTCATTTGTAACTAACAAAATAAAACCATTATATAGTATCAGGATGTTTCAAACATCAATGTTTACTAAAACAGACTCTATTCCAAACAGAAACAGAGCTAATAAACAGGGAAATCTACATATGCCCTTAATTAGAAATAGAAAAGTCTATACTTATAAAAATATATTCCTTTAAAATAAAGATAAGGAGTGACTCCAGGAAGCCAAGGCATCATGGATATTTAAGTAACTGACTGGTGGTGTCATCAATAAGATGCCTGTTTCTGAGTAACAAAACCTATACAACCTAGGATGGCTCCATCTTTCTTGGGGATTCCAGTACTCTGATTGTTCTCCACCACTTTCCCATAACGGAGCAAGGAATGTGGAAAACTGGGTCTGATTCAGATGAGAAAATTAATCTGCCCCAACCATATGATTCATGATCCAAGTGTCTGGGTGCCCACTGTGGTTACCTCCCTTCTTTGATGAAAGATGAAACACTTCTTTGGTCTGTCAATGAAAGCAAAATGAATAAAGAAGATGATTCAACTCCCACCATGAACGGGAAGGGTAGAGGACAGAAGCTGGCCACAACAGACTCACTTACCCCGACACTCGTGCCCAGTGCGGATGTTGATGCAGTCCACTGGCATATGGACCTTATCCTCAACACTTTGCCGAGTGTGATCATCATAATAGATCAGGTGACCATCTGACCACAGGTCAAACCAATTCTTCTTCCAACGCTTCAAAATAGTACCTGAAAAAAATGGAAACCCATTGGTTTTGAGCCAAAAAAGCAAGGACTTTATCCTCTAGTTCACAGGTAACTGAAACAAAGGAAGCTTTCTTCTGGCCTCACTAGTATGCATGCATACAGCTGCCCGGAACACTACGGCAAAATGGAGACGCAAGCAGATTCCAATGGCACAAACACCCAGGCTGTACCGGGCCACATGCAATTTACACTAAACATACTAAGAATGCTGCCAACTTAATAGTCCCCAGTTTTCTTTTTAAAGTTCAACAAGACTTTGATTTTGATAACAAGTGTTGGTGAGGAGAAAACAAGAAAACAAAAATACTAATTAAAAAACATATAGGCACCATGTTGTTTGCAGCATTATTTACAATAGCCAAGATATCGAAGCAACCAAAGTTGCTAAGTGTCCACTGACAGACAAATGGATAAGAAAGATGTGATATTTATAAACAATGAAATATTAGGCAGTCATAAAAGGCCGTGAGATTGTGCTATTTGTGATGACATAGAGGGACCTAGAAGGTATTATGCTAAGTGAAATAAGTCACATTGAGAAAGACAGACCACATAATTCTACTCAATGTGGAATCTAAAGAAAATGAATAAACAAACATTAAAAAGAAGAAAGAGACATATAAATACAGAGAACAAACTAATGGTTGCCAGATAGGAGGGGGATGATGGATGAGCAAAACAGAGGAAGGACAGTGGGAGACACAGGCTTCCAGTCATGAAATGAGTAAGTCATGGTTATAAAAGGCACCACACAAAGAATACAGTCAGTGATATTGTAATATTACATGATGTATGGAAACAGATGGTAACTATGCTTGTGGTGAGCACAGCATAACAGAGCTGTATACCCGAAACTAATGTAACACTATGTCAACTATACTCAAAAAAAATTTTTTTAATAAAAAGGTTCTTCATTTTAAGCTAATGAAACATCTAATATTTAATTTTCCAAGTGATATATTTACCCTTTCCCAGTAGTAGTTAACTCTGCTAGACTGATCAGAGAGCACTGGACTGAAGAACAATAATACCTTCCTCTTTTGAAAAAGTGTTTTGTTTTGTTTTTCTCAAAAAGCTTTCACATATGCTCTTCTCTAACATTCATCTTCTCTTAAAGCCCATGGCATAGGACAGTCTCCCTGCCTCGGACAGACGCAGAAGCAGGTTCAGGCCCTGTACCTACAGCCAGGACACAGACTCCCATCCTGCGTGCATCTGTCCTGCTACCTCACATGCCCCTATAGTTTAAAGAATTCATCCTATCATGTGTGATCTTGGACTAGGCACTTAACTTTATGAAACCCAAATTTCCCTTTCAGCCAAAAAGGAAAACTAAAAGGCCAAGTGAGTCACTCCTCCTCCTTCCTCACACCCAGACACGACCTGCTACCATCCTTCGTTCCTGTAATCCCACCCTTCTTGGCCACTGTACACAAATCTCATTCCATGTACCTCTCCTTAGGCTCCCATAGCCACTACTGGTGTTAACTAAACATGCACCATATCACCCTCCCAAATTTCTTTTACCTATCAGGCACCCTCCTTGCTAGGAAGGGCATCCAAAGCACTGTCCCAAACAGATTATTAAGTGACAGCATCCATTGATTGGCAGCCCCCGAGCTATACAAACACCACCAGAGCCACCCAGACACAGAGGTAGAATCACCAGATCAGGGAGTTCTACCCAAGTATCTCCCCTGCCACCTAAGCCCCAACTGCAGATTCCCAATTTAGGCTGTCCTCCAGAGTCCTAAAGGTCTGTATGGCAATGGCAATAAAAGGAATCCTGAAGATCGCTTTGCATATATGTAACCATCTGTGTACCTGATACCCAGTGAATATAATATATCTCACCTCATTTTATTATGATTGACAGTTCTGACTGCTGCAAAGGAAAAATCAACCCACACACTGGAAGATGGGGAAATGGAGTAAGTCTTCTGAATACACACTTCAAGACTGACACCGGACCAGGACACTAGAAAAGTCTGTACAAAAGTCTATATATGTCATCACACTACACAGTGATAGGGAGACAGGACAGACAGTCAAAATGGTCACTGTTCATGTTGACAGGACATTTACATTGAGTCACGGTGGAAAAAGGAAAGTTTGTCCTCAAATAAGGACACAGCAAACCCTAAAGAGAAAATCAGAGGATATCCAAAGGGCCAGGAAAGGAAGGGACATACTCAAAGTCCAAACAAGGCTCTCCGCATCCCCTGACAACTGAGGGAAGGATGGGATCACAAAACCCAAAACAAAGAAACTTACACAAAGACTGGGGCTAGGCTCCAATACGCCAGAACTTTCTTTTTAAAGCCAACATTGCTCTATCCTTGGAATACATAACTGTCACAGACCTTGAAAGGATACCTGGTTCAGTTCCAGGTCTGGGAATGTAGAACTAGTGACAGGACAAATAAGCTGAAGGCTTGCCTCCTGGTAGAAAGTGTATCAATGTTGAAATGACACAGTCCTGAATCTCAATACAGGTTTGCCACCCACGGTGTTGTTACCTAACATCACTAAAACTCAATTTCTTCAACTAGAAACCAAAATAATGCCACCCACCTCACAGAGCTGCTGTGATAAGTACATAATACATATAAAATCTATGTAACAGGGTCACAATCTTCATAAACAATAGCTTTTATAAACCATGTAAGGTATGCAGTCCATTCTCTACTGCTAGTCTCAATTTTAGCTAAGTCTGAAGGTACCCCCCCCAACAGAAATTTATATCTGAACAATAAACACTATAAACTACAGCTCAGTTTTTTGGTAGAGTCATAAATGATTTGGTAGTCACTTTTCCCTTAACTCTACTCTTTTTAGAAGGACAGCAAGAATAATCAGTTTACTTTTTCTCCAATAAACAGAGTTGGTTCTTCCTGCTTTAGAACACACCGTGAACCTGGCTGCCTCAGTCGGCTAAGCGTCTACCTTTGGCCCAGGTCATGATCCCAGTCGGGCTGAGCAGGGAGCCTGCTTCTTGGACTTCACATATGCTCTTCTCTAACATTCATCTTCTCTCAAAGCCATGGCATTTCCCTCTGCATTTCCTCCCCTGCCCCTGTCTGCATTCTCTCTCATGCTCACACACTGTCTTTCTCTCTCTCCCTCTCAAACAAATAAAATCTTTAAAGAAAAAAAAAAAGTGATTCTCTTCTGCAGAATCCTTTTGGAGATCTAAAAGACTAGTCTTGGATAAACTTGTTCCCTCAGAACAAATCTCCATCTCTCTAATTAAAGTCTCCAGTGCTTCAGCATCTTGGTCCCTGTTCAATCCCCAAGTAAGACAGGTATTTCCCACAGAAACAGCAGTACCCCCATGCTAATACACTAGGGTCAGCTTGGCTCGGTTCACGCAGGGGCTCGGTCTCAGCCATGAGTAAGCACACCTGTGAGAAAAAGAGAAACCAGCAAGGACCACAATTCCCTGGTTTCTGTTAAGGCAGTACAAAGAAGGAACTCTGTGAGCAGGAACACGATTTACAGAGCTCTAAAAACTTCCCAGAGGAAATCCAGAGCAACAACATTCATAAGACTTGGACATTTGTTTTTAAATGTGATCTGTTTCAGCAACAGAAATGAACATGTACCCGTCCCAAGGGCTCATCTTCTGTACTTACTCTGCCGCAGCAACCATCCACTCTTCACAAACGCCATCTTTCCACCTATAAAAGAAACAGCCAAGTTCAAAGTCAGACCCAGAAAAGAGAACGGCCCATACAAGCTGTTTTTCACTCACAACACTTCTGACACCAAACATGTGGGGTCTGTCCACATAACCAACCAATTCTCCAAATCTCAGAACAGCTAGATGTCTACTCATTCAACTCAATTCTGACCTGGAATCAGCATCAGTGAAAGGTTCGGTTTCAAAAGAACGCTCCCACTTTAGAAACAAGCTCTAAGCCTAGAGTATTTATGACCTAAAAATTTGGGGGTTCCCACAACCTCTCCTCAAATTTGATAATTTTGCCAGAATGGTTCACAGAACTCAAGAAGGCATTTTATTTACCATTTCCTGTTTCTTATAAAGGATACAACTCAGGAAAAGCCAGATGGAAGAGATGCACAGAGCAAGGTATGGGTAAACATTTCACGCCTTCTCTAGGCAAACTGCCCTCCTCCCAGCACCTTTATGTGATCATTAACCCAGAAGCTCTTAGAACCCTGGCTTTGGGGGGTTTCAGGAGGTTTCATTAGATAGACATGATTGATTACATTACTGACCGCTGGTGACTGAACTTAATCCCCAGCCTCTCCCCATCCCTACTGGTCCAGAAATAGGGCTAAAAGTTTTAACCTTCTAATCACAAGGTTGACTTTCCTGGCAATTAGCCCCATCCTAAAGTTGTGTAGGGGCCCAGCAAGAGTCACCTCATTAGCATAAACTTAGATATGGTTGAAAAGAGCTTATTATGAATAACAAGATACTCAGCACCTCTATCTCAGGAAATTCCAAAGGTTTTAGAAGTTCACATATTTCTTGTTGTATCACAAAAATCACAGCCATCTGGTCTAACTATCCATCCTGACCTCTTTCTGTGTCAGCTGAGGAAGGCGCCAAAGCCATTTTATCTCACTGGCCATCTGGCATTTACCTAATACCTCCTTAGTAGGGCCAATACAACCCCTCCCCTCACCTCCCACTCTAGGCTTTGGGCTCAGCACTGCCCACCTTACAAGATCTAACACCGCTCAACAGGCATAAAGCAGCCCAGGAACACTAAGATTGAGCTCTGTCAGGGATCTGTGGCTTCTTCTAACATGCCCAGTGCCCTGGGGCTCTGGGATCCACTGCTTCAGTGTATACCTGGCATGCCCAGTCAAATTCACACAGCCCCGTCAGATGTGTGTCAACAGGCCGAGCAGCCGGTCAGAACAGAATACTGGAAGTCAAGAAAGAGTGTGGTAAATTTAACTGGATAAAAATAAAAATCTGAGTGGCAAAAGAAGTCAAAAAGATAAAAGATTAAGAAGAAACATTTACAATTATATGGCAGCAATGAGCTAATTTCCTTCACGTACAAAGCTCACACATAACAGAAATGACAATCACCTTGCAGTTCACAAGAAAAGGAACATTAATGGACAATAAATTTGTAACGTACCCAATTTCTCTCTCAATTCAAAAGACAAAATTCAAAACACAAGTCAACAATATTACCTATCAAACAGGCACAAATGAAAAAAAAACTATGATACCCAGAAAGGAGTAAGTATGATGGCAGGAATGAAAACTGGTACAAACTTCTAGGAGGAAGATTTGACATCTATCAAAATTTTAAATATCCATAAACTTTGACCCAGAAGTTTCACCATTACTAGGATTATACCTCACTGACAGATGTGCAGAGGTCTACCAACAAATCTGTATATTCATGGCAATGTTGCTTTATACTGCAAAACACAAGCCCCCAACCTAAGTGATCACACCAGAAGATGGCTCAAAGGGTACCTCCACACATGACAGATCATTATGCAGATATGAAAAAGGAGGTAGAACAGTGTGTGCTGATTATCTGCACAATTGTTTTGGGGAAGGAATCACAGAAACTCAACCACACGTATCTCTGAGGAGAGAAATGAGACAATGCTGTGTATGAATCAGAAAAGAAGGTGACAGGGCGCCTGGGGGGCTCAGTTGGTTGAGCGACTGCCTTCGGCTCAGGTCATGATCCCGGAGACCCGGGATCGAGTCCCACATCAGGCTCCCTGTTTGGCGGGAAGCCTGCTTCTCCCTCTCTCACTCCCCCTGCTTGTGTTCCCTCTCTGGCTGTGTTTCTCTCTGTCAAATAAATAAAATCTTTAAAAAAGAAAAACTGAATGGACCTATAACGAGCAAAGACACTGAATCAGTAATCAAAAATGTCCCAACAAACAGGAGTCTAGGGCCAAATGGCTTCCCAGAGGAAATCAACCAAACATTTAAAGACAAATTAAAAAAAAAAAAAAAAAAAAAGACAAATACATACGTATTCTTCTGAAAATTCCAAAAACCAGAAATGGAAGGAACTTCCAAACTCATACTATGAGGCCCTTACCTTGATCACAAAACCAGACAAAGACCTCCACTAGAAAGGAGAATTACAGGGGCGCCTGGGTGGCTCAGTTGGTTAAGTGACTGCCTTCAGCTCAGGTCATGATCCTGGAGACCCGGGATCGAGTCCCACATCGGGCTCCCTGCTCGGCGGGAAGCCTGCTTCTCCCTCTCTCACTCACTCCCCTGCTTCCCTCTCTGGCTGTGTTTCTCTCTGTCAAATAAATAAAATCTTAAAAAAAAGAAAGAAAGAAAAAGAAAAGAAAAGAAATGGAAAAACATTCCACACTCATGGATTGGAATAACAAATATTGTTAAAATGTCTACACTACCCAAAGCAATCTACATATTCAATGCAATCCCTATCAAAATATCATCAGCATTTGTCACAGACCTGGAACAAACAATCCTAAAATTTGTATGGAACCGCAAAAGACCCCAAGTACCTAAAGCAATCCTGAAAAAGAAAACCAAAGCTGGAGGCATCACAACTCTGGGCTTCAAGCTTTATTATAAAGTTGTAATCATCAAAACAGTATGGTACTAGCACAAAAACAGACACATATATCAATGGAACAGAAAAGAAAACCCAGAAATGGACCCTCAACTCTATGGTCAACTAATCTTTGAAAAGCAGTAAAGAATATCCAATGGAAAAAAGATGGTCTTTCTTCAACAAATGGTATTGAGAAAATTGAACAGCCACATGCAGAAGAATGAGCCTGGACCATTTTCTTACAGTATACACAAAGAAAAAACTCAAAATGAATGAAAGACCTAAATGTGAAACAGGAATCCATCAAAATCCTAGAGGAGAAAACAGGCAGCCACCTCTTTGACCTCGGCCGCCACAACTTCTTGCTAGACCTGTCTACAAAGGGAAGGGAAACAAAAGCAAAACTGAACTACTGGGGAGGGGGGGATCTGGGTGGCTCAGTTGGTTAAGTGTCTGACCCTTGGTTTCAGCTCAAGTCAGGACCTAGTAGTGGTCCAAGGATCAAGCTCCAACTCAGTGCAGAGTCTGCTTCGGAGTCTTTCTCCCTCTCTCTCTGCCTCTCCCTGCTCACACTAGTGCATGAGAGCATGTGCATGCTCGCTCTCTCTCTCTAAAGTAAATAAATAAAATCTTAAAGAAATACTGCAACTTCATCTGGATAAAAAGCTCTGCAAAGCAAAGGAAACAATCAACAAAACTAAAAGGAAACCCATGGACCAGGAGAAGAAATTTGCAAATGACAGATCAGATAAAGGGCTAGCATACAAAAATCTACGAACTTATCAAACTCAACACCCAAAAAACAAATAATCCAGTCAAGAAATGGGCAGAAGAATGAAAAGATATTACTCCAAAGAAGACATACACAAATGGCTAACAGGCACATGAAAAAATGCTCCACATGCCTCGGCATCAGGGAAATACAAATCAAAACCACAATGGCCCAGCAATTCTACTACTAGGTGTGTATCCAAAGGATACAAGCATAGTGATTTGAAAGGGTATATGCACCCCAATGTTTATAGCAGCAATGTCCACATCAGCCAAACTATGGAAAGAGCCAACATGTCCATCAACAGATGAATGGATAAAGTGTGTGGTGTGTGTGTGTGTGCATGTGTGCGTAGTATCTATACAGGCATATTACTCAGCCATCAAAAAGAATGAAATCTTGCCATTTGCAACAACATGCATGGAACATCATTGGGTATTATGCTAAGCAAATAAGTCAGTAAGAAAAACACAAATACGATTTGATTTCACTCATGTGTGGAATTTAAAAAATAAAATAGATGAACATAGGACAAGGGAAGGTAAAAGAAAAAAACAGAGAGGGAGCCAAAGCACAAGAGACATGGAGCTCTAAGAAACAAACTGAGGGCTGCTGGAGGTGGGTGGGAGGGTGGGGTAACTGGGTGATGGGCACTAAGGAGGGCACCCGATGTGAGGAGCACTGGCTCTTACAGGCAACTGAAGAATCACTAAATCCTACCCCTGAAACTAACAATATGCTTGCTATATGCTAACTGAATTGAATTTTAAAAGTTTAAAAACAAACAGAAACGCCTCTACAGCAAGGGGACATCATCATCTTTGATGTGCCTATATAAAATAATTCAAAACCAATAGAGAAGTGAAATAGATATTACAAGGTCAAAAGAAACAAACTGCAATTACCAACAGAAAATCATGTGGTTTGGGGGTTTTATTTTTAAGCAGATCCCAGGCCCAGTGTCTCGGAGCACAACACAGGGCTTGAACTCATGACCCCGAGATCGAGACTGGAGCTGAGATCAAGAATCAAACGCTTAACCGACTAGTTAACCTAGGCACCTGGAAACCCATGAATTCTTGAAAAGGGGTAATTCTTCTCTAGACTCAAGTAGCTTCTTATCTGGTATTATCCTGTCTTTAGTCATTATGTGGGACAATCTCACATGTACCCCTGTGTCCAGATGTTTATCTCTGATACTGGTCTCCTCTAAAAGGAGTCAGTGCTCCTTGAAAATGACCTGGTTACAACACAGTGACAGGAAACCTCAAGATGTGCCTACTATCAAAAAGCAAAGATGCTTTCAGGAATGCCTTTAGAAAGGATAAAGCAGCAAACAACTGAAGGAAGGGCATCTAATGATGGCCAAATTTAAAACAGTAATTATGGGGCGCCTGGGTGGCTCAGTTGTTAAGCGTCTGCCTTTGGCTCAGGTCATGATCCCAGAGTTCTGGGATCGACCGCATAGGGCTCCCTACTCAGCAGGAAGCCTGCTTTTTCTCTCACTCCCCCTGCTGGTGTTCCCTCTCTCATTGTGTCTCTCTGTCAAATAAATAAATAAATAAAATCTTTTTTTTTTTTTAAAGAGGAAAGAAAGAAAGAAAACAGTTCATTGGAACCAACTGAGAATGAAAGGCAACCTAAGTATAAGATGAGTAAAATCAAATACACTGTATGGAATGTGTCAGAGAAAACACACAATTTCCAACGTGAGTTTCAATTTCACACAACTGGGGGTCGGGGTGGGGGGATTTAAAAAATGTTGGAACACTCTGATTTGTATACCTTCTCCTCAATAGATAATTCAAATGGTTATTATGGTAATAGAGATATTTGTCATGTTTACTAGGATGCTACAATTTCTTTTTTAACAAGTCTGAACTTCTGAGTTAAGGACGCAAGCGCACAAAATTTACACAGTAGAGAAGATTAGAGGAACAGGCTTTGAATCAGTCTAAAACTTACACTGCTGGGAAGAAGGATGTTCAGGAAACAAACCTTGGACTCACACCTTCAGGAATACATCAAGTTTAGCTACTTGCACTTGCTGAGCAGGTACTCACAAGCCAGTCTCCAGAAAAGTCAAAACAAAACAAAACAAAAATAAGAAAAGATGAACGCCCCATGGTAATAAAAGCCTCCTAAAGCCCCTTGTGATATCTTCACTCTAATTAAGCAATATCATCTACCACAGCACATTTTCTTGGGGGACTAAAGCCAGGGCATTTTGCCATCTAGCAGAGACTGCAAGGCGGGCACTCATCTGAACGCAGGAGAACAAGTTCTTTATCCCCACTAAAGAGATGTGTGTCCTTTGTGCCTACTAGCGTCTTGTGTCAGGCATCACATTGGTGTCATGACCACCACACGAAGCATATTGTCTTATGAGCCTTAGTCACAGCCTCTAAAGCAAGAGAACACTTGCCTCTAGCTCCCACCCCATAAGTAACATGGAACACAACACAGATCCTCCACATAAGGTACACCAAAGGCAACAAGTACTTAAATAAGCAGCTGCCATCAACCGCTCCTTAAAATGCCCCACCTCACCTAAGTACGACCATAGCTACATCTTTCTATCTAGAGTTTCTACCCTCCCAGGCTCCTGAATCCTGATGACAAAGCAGAGGGGGAAGGGACATTATCTATCACTCAGCCTATTTCCCTTCAGTCTTACAGAGCACTCACATGCCACTGCCTAAAAGAGGTACCGTACTCATCAGCCTAGCCCAATTCCTGATCCCAGATCCTGCTCTCCTGTCCTGCCTTGAGATTACCTGGAAACAGTGTTCAGAGGAGGGGGGCGGGGGGAAAGGCAGACTTTAAACATCTATCTTTTCATTTTTCCCTCTGTAGTAAAGAACACTATTACATAGATACATAAAATCCATTTTTCTTGTCACTAAATGCTGGAATTCACAGGACAATTATTTTCACAGAAGACACAACAGTAATATTAAAATGAGGATCCAAGACAAAAGATATATCAATAATGTCAAGATCACCCATGCTGGTGACCGCTTTGCTATTTTCAACATCAATGATGGATTACAGGGAGCACGAACAACTACTCTGCTCCCTCCTGAAATGCAACTAAAATGAGTTAAGGAGAAAACAAGGCATAAATCAGGAAGACAAAGACACCAACAGCAGAGACAAAAGCAGATGACCAGTGTTCAAACCCTGACTCACTCACTTATAAACAAACTTCAGCAAGAGGGGCAAGGGTTGGGAAATAAAATAAGTAAATAACCTTGGGTAAGTTACTTAACTTTTTCGAGTCTTAGTTTCTTGGTCTACACAATGAGAATACCAACAACTTGGTAGATATTTGGAAAATTGAGTGAAATAACATGTGTCTGGCATAGTACCTGACATTTACTAAAACTCAAGAAATGGGAGCTGCCCACACAGCAATTATTATTATCACTTTACTTCCTCACTAGCCACCTGACTAAAATTTGCCCAAAGCATTCTAGAAGACAGTAGCACATTAGGCTGCTTCTCAAATGGCTTAGAAGACTGAATAAATTAAGATGCCCCTGAATGTCAAAATTTGACCAGATATACACTAGAAGCAAAAGCAAAAAACAAACAAACAAACAAAAAACCCAGAATGCATAACCAAATCCATCTTTTAAGGAACAGGAGTATTTCTTTGCCTTACCTTGCTGAATTCCCCATCACTTCACAACGTATTTCAACATTTCAGTATTTATATCCTGGACAAGATCTACTGCATAAACTAAAACTCATCAGATTAAAGTCCAGCAGTTGGTCTCTAGACAATAAAACACCAGCAAACTAACTAGCTGCAAAATACCACATTACTTACATGCTAGTAAACCCATAGGAAGTTTTTAAACATAAAAAATTCAGCGGGGCGCCTGGGTGGCTCAGTTGGTTAAGCGACTGCCTTCGGCTCAGGTCATGATCCTGGAGACCCGGGATCCAGTCCCACATCGGGCTCCCTGCTCGGCAGGAAGCCTGCTTCTCCCTCTCTCACTCCCCCTGCTTGTGTTCCCTCTCTGGCTGGGTTTCTCTCTGTCAAATAAATAAAATCTTTTAAAAAAATAAAATAAAATGAAATTTTCAGGGGTGCCTGGGTGACTCTTGGTTTTGGCTAAGGTCATGATCTCATAGGGTGTGAGACTGAGCCCCACTTTGGGCTCTGTGCTTAGCACAAAGTCTACTTGAGATTCTCTTTCTCTGCCCTTCCTCACTATGTGTGAGTGCACACACATACATGTGCTCTCTCAATAAATAAATATTTAAATGCAATCTTTTAAAAAAAGATACTATTAAGGCAACAAGAATTTCCAAGTGCCTCTAAATACAGGGGACAAGAACAAGAACTCATCATTTAGAGGTCAGTTCGTATACAGCACTGGCCATTGCCAGGTAGCAACCACTTCTCAATAACAAGCCTAATACAAGCACTCATCAAAAGGCAGACACACTGGACAGGCAAGAAAGCTCAACTTTCTGTTCCCATGATCAAATTCAGAAGCAAACATACAACCAGTAAAACATGATTAACCCACTTTTTTAACATGTTTAATAGTTTATTTAACTCTGTAGTTTTTCGTAGTTACAGACACTAATAATTTTAAATTTCTTCAGACATCTAGTAAGAAAGAAAGGCAGAGTTAAGGAGGAAGATGCCAAGTATTTATGTAGGGGGGCAAGCTGGGAAGCACAGAGAAGTCTCTAAAGGGAATCAGAAAAAACACTCTGTCTTCCAGAGGAACAATATGACTATCATACCCAGAGTGGTATCTGTTCATTCTATAGAATGATGTACACATTTCATAAATTCAGTCCTTGAGATTATGAGGAATTTTACCTACAGAACATGCCAATTCCATTAAAAATACACAGTGAAGGACCTCTGTCACGTTCTGAGTTCCTTTCTGCAGCCCCCTTTAGTAAGCACTTACTGACCACGACGTCGTCCGCCAGGACCGGCCTGCAGCATTTAATTCCTGACCTCAGAGATCGGTATGCTGGGGAGGGGCAAGGGGCGTCAAGACCAGATGTCACCAACGGGGGAAAAATAAAGCCCAGGCATTCTCATTGCCTTGTACAGGCTGGTCCTTAAGACAGCCCGGTCGCACGCACACTCACTCACATTTTGGTCACTGGCCGTACGTAAACAAGCAGCTGACCGTCCCCTCTCGGCCCTAATTCCCCTGGTGACTTCAGACAACTCACTTCCTGCACCGGCAGTGGTTTCGCCAAAGACCACGAGACCCAGGAAATTGCCTCCCTTTTGGTGTAAACATTCCGGCCGCGGTCAGCGGCCCCACCGCGTCCTAGTCCGAGGCAGAAAAAGATTCTCGGGCTAGAGGCCCATGGCCTTGGGAATTAACGGCGTTCCTCCAAGTTCCCCGGCGGTATGACCGTCACACCTCATTCCCTCCACCCACCCTGAAAAACAGGAACCTACTAGTCGTTTTCATGAAGCCTGTCCTATGCACACTGCTCTACATTTGAGATAAAAACAAAAAACTCTGTGCCGACACGAAATGAAAACCCTGGGCCCCGGAGCGCCCGACCCGGCTGGGAGAAAGGGTCAAACGTGGACCAAGGTAACGTGCAACCCGAAGTCCTGAGACGGAGCCGGGAGGCGTAAGTGAATCCCAGCGGGGGCCACAGCTCAGGGCCGCTCGGGATCCCCAAGGGACGGCGGTCTCGGGCGCGCGAGGCGGCGACCAGGCCCCGGGGGACCCGCGCCCGCGGAAGGTGGCGGGCCTGCGGGGAGCGCCTGCGGGAAGGGGGCGGCAGCCGGGGAGGTCGCGCGGAGGGGGCGGCTCGAGGGCAGGCCCTGGACAGGCCGACACTACAGGGGAAACGGGCGTGGGCCGGGGACCGCCTCAGAGCGGCGCCGAGTCCCTGCGGCTGGGAGGGCAGCGACGGTGGCCGGGTGCAGGGGGTCCTCTCGGAGACGTGCGGGCTGGGCGGCTCCGGACGAGCCAGGGCCGGGCAAGGGGACGGCGCGGGGCTGGACGGCTCCAGCGGAGGCTCCGGGGAGGGAAGAAAGGAGGTCGGGGGAGCGGGG
>PITA01015208.1:36536-51034 GCA_004023965.1 Spilogale gracilis
CCCACAGCTGGGAAGGGGCGGCGCGGAGGAGGCTGCGGGCCCCGGCGCGGAGGGGTGCGGGTCCTCGCGGAGGGGTGCGGGGAAGTTCCGCGGGGACCCACAGCCGGGAAGGGGCGGCGCGGAGGAGGCTGCGGGGAAGTTCCGCGGGGACCCACACCCGGGAAGGGGACGCCGCTGGAGGAGGCTGCGGGCCCCGGCGCGGAGGGGTGCGGGTCCTCCCGGAGGGGTGCGGGGAAGTTCCGCGGGGACCCACAGCCGGGAAGGGAGCGGCGCGGAGAAGGCTGCGGGCCGCGGAGGGGAGGGGTGCGGGTCCTCTCGGAGGGGTGCGGGGAAGTTCCGCGGGGACCCACAGCCGGGAAGGGGCGGCGCGGAGAAGGCTGCGGGCCCCGGCGGGGAGGGGTGCGGGTCCTCCCGGAGGGGTGCGGGGAAGTTCCGCGGGGACCCACAGCCGGGAAGGGAGCGGCGCGGAGGAGGCTGCGGGCCCCGGCGCGGAGGGGTGCGGGTCCTCCCGGAGGGGTGCGGGGAAGTTCCGCGGGGACCCACAGCCGGGAAGGGGCGGCGCAAGGAGCGGGGCGACTCGACAACCGAGGCTGCACAGGGACCGACGCCGGAGACGCGCAGGACGCCGGTCGAGAAGGGTCTTCTCCGAGGGCTGGGCGGCTCTAGCGGAGGCTCCAGAGGAACCAACTCGGGGAGGGGTCAGCACAAGGGGCCTGGGGTCGCCCGGAGCGGACGGACACACTTACCTGAGACCTCTCCGGCCGCCGCCGCCGCCGCGGAGCCCCGAAGCAGGGCGTGGGAGCGCAAGGACGCCCGCGGCTTCGCCCGCGCCCACTGCTCACGCCTGCGTCCGGGCCGCCGTCCAACGTCACACCTCCCGGCTGCGCATGCGTCGGGCCGCGGGGGGCGGGCCCGAAATCGCCGCGCGGCTGCGGCGGAGCCTGGAGCCCCTTGGGGAGGACGGGGACGCTCCGGAGGCATCCTCGGCTCTGCTTAAGCGGAGCGGTAATTCCCAACTGAGAAGGAATTGTTGGCACCCCGGTCTTCGTCCGAACGCCATCCTCCCGTCAAAGGAGCTGGGACTGCTGAGAGAAATGAGTGGGTCTGGAGCTGTGGCGGGAACGGGTCTGCCGGGAGGAGGAAGCAGAGCCTGGGGGCGTGTGGGCGACGGGAATCCGGCGGAGAGAGCCCCCGCGGCCGGATCTCGGACGAGCTGAGCCCCCGCGTAAATCACGTGGTGTCCGATTGTGACAGATCACAAACACCGCGGAGTCCGCGCGTTCCTGAGCACAGGGTTGGGGGGGAGAACAGAAGTCTTTTCATCAGGTGAACTCTACTGAGTCGTGCCCCATCCGGAGGGGGTTCGTCGCACCCGCACCCCCGAATCTGCATACTGCTTCCTGGGGGGGGGGGCACAACTTTACCGGGAAACCTGAGAAACACGGTTCAACCTGCGACCCAGAGCGACAGGTGCCGCCCACAGGTGATACTGACCCCTGACGTGACGTAATGAAAAGTCACTTCCCGCGTTTTCCTCCCCAAAATTACGGTCCCGGTACAACCGTGACAAAAACACGAGACGATTCCTAATCGATGGGTATTCCACAAAATGTTTCACCGGGACTCCTCGAGACTTGAAAGGTCATGAAAAACAAGGAAAGACCGAGAAAGTGTCCCATGAGAGGGGGGCCCAGGTGGAATCCTGGAACAGAAAAAAGGCTGTTAGTGAAAAAATGGATACGTTTCAAATAAAGGCTTGATTTTAATTAATAATAATTACTTGTAATATTTAGTTTTGATAATTGCACCATGATTATGTAAGATGTAAACATCATGGGAAACTGAAGAGTATAACTTTTCCGCAAATGTAAAATTCCAGGGGCACCTACGTGGTCACTCAGTCAGGCATTTGCCTTCCACTCAGGTCCTGATCCCAGGGTCCTGGGGTGGAGCCCTGCACTGGGCCCCCTTCTCGGCAAGAGGGCTGCTTCTCCCCATCCTACTCCCCCTGTTTGTGCTCGCTCTCTCGCTCTCGAATAAATAAGTAAATAAATCTTTAAAAAAAACAAAATCATTCTAAAATAAAAACTTTATTTAAAAAAAGAAGATAATGGAGGTGAAATGGGAAATGTTAGGGATCTTTACTGCTGAACTTTTAGGGTGTCTTTAAGCTGCTGTGGTGTTTCTGGGCTCAAGTAGAGACCCTTCGTTGGCAGTGGCCCAGGTGAGCTCCCCACAGCCTACTCCTGAATTTTGTAAATATGTATCGAGCTGTACACTTAAGATTTGTTTTCTTTTCTGTGGTAAATAGCAAATGCTTAATTGAGTAAATTTAAAATCAAATTGATTTTATTTAATGATTCATGAATTGGGCAGGATCATATCTACCAAATAGAAAGGAGTTCCAATGAGCTATAGAAAAGGAAAGGTTTGTATAGGTGGAAGGAGGATAGGAAAAGAAAATTATGAGCAAAGAATGCATTGTTTCAGGCAAGGTTGCCTTCCTTAAAGAGATCAAAATGGGTCTATCAAGAGGATTATCTCATTTAGGCTTACCAGGCATTTCCATGTTGTCTGATTAAAGGTTTTTCCTGGAAGGTTGAAACTACAATTAGATTAGGTATTAAATCTTTTATTGCTAGTGTGGAATTTAGCACAGTGACTCCATTTTGGGACTGCTTTCTCATTTTTAACATCTCCATGTAAACTTTTTTTCTCTCTCTCTCCCCCCTCTCCCTCTCCCTCTCTCCATACACACACACACACACACACACACACACACACACACACACACACAAAACCTTTGGGAAGACCTATAGTTAATGGCCTTCAAGACTCCAAGCTCTGATGGCAAGAGCTCCTGTTTTAACCCAGCTCCTCTCTGAGAAGAAATTCAGGATGGAGGATACTGTGATGCCTTCCAATCCAATCTTTTGCAAAATAGCACGACTTGGGCACCTGGGTGGCTCAGTTGGTTGGGCGACTGCCTTCGGCTCAGGTCATGATCCCGGAGACCCTGGATGGAGCCCCACATCGGGCTCCCTGCTGGGCGGGAAGCCTGCTTCTCCCTCTCTCACTCCCCCTGCTTGTGTTCCCTCTCTCGCTGTGTTTCTCTCTGTCAAATAAAATATTTAAAAAAAAAAATAGCATGACTTATTCAACAAAGAGTTCAGAGACTGGAATCATCTAGAATTCTTCCTGGTCCCACTGCCCAAGGATGAGCTTGAGCAAATTGAGTGACATCATTGAAGTTCCTAACCCTCTCTCAGTAAAGCACTAAAGCTAACCTATCTTCTGTGTTAGTTTTAGATATCTTTCAACGCTTGGGTTTAGAGTGTTTAAAGTGCCTTCAAGTGATAGGCACATTGCCTTCAAGTGATAGGTCTATGGATGACTTATTTCTTCTTTATTCTTTTCTGTATTTTTCCAAATTTTCTTCTATTAATCACTTAACAGTTAATTTTAAAATCATTTAGACAACAGGAAAAAAGTAATACGTGTGTGTGTATGTATTTTTTTTTAAAGTAGGCACCACGCCCAGCATGGAGCCCAACACAGGGCTTGAACTCACAACCCTGAGATCAAGACCTGAGTTGAGATCAAGAGTTGGCCACTTAACTAGTTGAGCCACCCAAGTGCCCCACAAAAAAGTAATATTTGAATCCAGTTTGCTTTATGTAGATGTTCCAGGAGCTGGAACAGGAAATATCTCCTAGTAAGTTTTCTGGTTTAGTAAAATTGGCTTTCTTTTATTTTCTTTCTTTCTTTTCTTAATTCTCCAATCTCTTCTAACACGAATTCAGATCAAAATAGTTCTCTTAGGCTCTTACTACACTATTTCACCATAGGTGGCAAAGCTCATAAGCACCCGCCAGCACCCACCTCGTGCACAGACACAATTCAATAAATATGAATTGAAAAATCATAGTGTGCTAATCACTGGTGATATGAAAAACAACATTCAGATCCTAATCATGCTGGACTCCTGGGACTCCATAAATGGAGGTAAATGAGGGTCTTCTCTGGAGTGTCCCCACATGCTCTCCCATCACCTGTCAGTTCGACCGCAGCACACCCAACGTGCTGACACCGGACCCATGGATGCATTGGGATCAGAGGAAGGTTGCAGGGCACTCTCACAAGGAACAGTAACCAGCAAAATTGGTTTTCTGTCCAAGTTTGCTGACAATAAAAGTGCGGGAGGAAAAAGGCCAAGTGCAGGTAAGAACACCTAATTTCCAGCCCCATATCTGCCAATACAGAGTATGTGGCCTCTGGCCTAGAACTGAAATGGGGTTTCAAGGAGCTACACTGGGACTCTGCATTTATCAGAACCTGGCTCCATGGCTCCGTAGAATTTGTGGTCAAAACAATCAAAAGTATATGCTGATTAGCACCGCCCCCTTTTTTGCCCCAATTACGAGTACTGAAACTGAAAAAATTAAGTGTAAGGTTTTTGTGGTTAAAAAAGAAAATCTAGGGACGCCTGGGTGGCTCAGTTGGTTAAGCGACTGCTTTCAGCTCAGGTCATGATCCTGGAGACCCGAGATCGAGCCCCACATCGGGCTCCCTGCTCGGTGGGAAGCCTGCTTCTCCCTCTCTCACTCCCCCTGCTTGTGTTCCCTCTCTCTGTGTTTCTCTCTGTCAAATAAATAAAATCTTTAAAAAATAATAATAATAGGGGCGCCCGGGTGGCTCAGTTGGTTGAGCAACTGCCTTCGGCTCAGGTCATGATCCTGGAGTCCCGGGATTGAGCCCCGATTCGGGCCCCCTGCTCAGCAGGAAGCCTGCTTCTCCTTCTCCCACTCCCCCTGCTTGTGTCCCCTCTCTAGCTGTGTTTCTCTCTGCTTTCTGTCAAATAAATAAAATCTTTTAAAATAATAATAATAATAAATAAATAAAAAATAAAAAGAAAATCTAAATAGGACATCGAGTCTCTGACTGGCTCAGTCAGTAGAGGATGTGACTTGTGATCTCATGGTTGTGAGTTCAAGCCCCATGTTGGGTGTAGAAATTACTAAAGTAAATAAATAGGGGCACCTGCATGGCTCAGTTGGTCAAGCTTCTGCCTTCAATTCAGGTTGTGATCCCAGGGGCAGCAGGGAGTCTGGTTTTCCCTCTTACTTCTCTCCTCTCATCCCAACCCTCCCTACTCCCCCCCCCTCTTGTTCTCACTGTCTCAAATAAAAAAATAAATCTTCCAAAAATCATTTAAAACTGTATGGTGACTAACATAACATAGTAAAAAAATTAAAATAATTTAAAATAAATAAACTTTTTTTTTTTTAGATTTTATTTATTTGACAGAGAGAAACACAGCCAGAGAGGGAACACAAGCAGGGGGAGTGAGAGAGGGAGAAGCAGGCTTCCCGCGGAGCAGGGAGCCCGATGTGGAGCTCGATCCTGGGTCTCCGGGATCATGACCTTAGCTGAAGGCAGTCGCTTAACCAGCTGAGCCGCCCAGGCGCCCCAATAAATAAACTTTTAGAAAATTAATGGAATAATATGTCATGTCTCTCCATGCCATGCCCCACGATTTGGAATGAAAACCCTAAACCAAGACCAAGTCCAGTCCGGCACTAGGAAGCTCTTCTACTCCACTTGCTGCACCTTAGCTCTTCCTAGGAGGACATTCTTAAAATGTATTGGGTGGGAAATAATGAATTTTTGCAAGTTTGAATTTGATTTTATTTTGCCTTCAACATCTACTGAAAAGCGTTAACTTTGCAGATAGTTGAGCCCATTTCTTTTGAGGAAAACAGGTGTATTTTTGCCCACTATAAACGTGAAACTGTCCATGCACACAAGAATGAGGAAGAGAGACTAGCACAGCGGTGGCACGGGCGCTGCCCCTGTTTACAGGCCTATTTCTAACCACCCTTCCTCCTCCTCATCACACCTGCTCTGCCTCTTTAACCACATAAAAGTGAGTCCCTCTCTTCCCCCATCTGCCACAGCTTCTACTACTACTTCTGCAGTTCGCTGTGTTGCTTATTATTTTTAACCATCTACTGTTTCATAGAAGTTGAAGGAGAGGGCGCCTGGGTGGCTCAGTGTGTTAGGGCCTCTGCCTTCGGCTCAGGTCATGATCTCAGGGTCCTAGGATTGAGGCCCGCATCGGGCTCTCTGCTCAGCAGGGAGCCTGCTTCCTCCTCTCTCTTTGCCTGCCTCTCTGCCTGTTTGTGATCTCCTCTCTCTGTCAAATAAATAAATAAAATCTTAAAAAAAAAAAAAAGAAGTCTAAGGAGAGAGTAGAAGACCAAAGTGTGTTCTTGGCCTGCCATCTTGAGTCAGAAGGCTCCAACCCTAATTGCTTTCTGTCATGTTCAACTGTCTGTAAATGTCTGGTTAACTGATAATACCCCTAACTTGTTTTCCAGGACTATTCATTCATTCTTTCAAAATTTTTTTTTGTGGGGAGGTGCCTGAGGGGCTCAGTTGGTTGAGCATCTTACTGGATCTCAGCTCAGGTCTTGATCTCGTGGTCGTGAGTTGGGGCTCCACATTGAACTCTATGCTGCACATGGAGCCTACTAAAAAAATTAATATAATAGAAAATAAAAGTACTTTTTCTTTTACCTAAATACAGTTTTTAAATGGAGGGAAGTAAATCCCCATGTTCAATACAATGCGTTGAACCAAAACCAAACCAAAAATTTTTACTCCCAAAAAGTTTGCCTCCAGCTAGATTGTGAACAGAAAACAGGGTTGTCCTTCCTAATAATACCTCAATTTTCATTGAAAGGAACTCAAATAGATTGACAAAAACAACAGTAAAACTCCAGGAGAAATCAAGCAAAAAAAATATGAATAAATCATTCACATAAGAGAAAAAGCAAATGCAACAAACATGTTTTCTTTTTTTTTTTTAAAGATTTTATTTATTTGACAGAGAGAAACACAGCCAGAGAGGGAACACAAGCAGGGGGAGTGAGAGAGGGAGAAGCAGGCTTCCCGCCGAGCAGGGAGCCCGATGTGGGACTAGATCCCCGGTCTCCGGGATCATGACCTGAGCCGAAGGCAGTCGCTTAACCAACTGAGCCACCCAGGCGCCCCTAAGATTTTATTTATTTACTTGACAGAAACACAGCTAGAGAGGGAGCACAAGCAGGGGGAGTGAGAGAGGGAGAAGCAGGCTTCCTGCCGAGCAGGGAGGCTAATGTGGGGCTCGATCCTGGGTCTCCGGGATCATGACCTGAGCCGAAGGCAGTCGCTCAACCAACTGAGCCACCCAGGCGCCCCACATGTTTTCTTTTTTTAAGAGAGAGAGAGAGAAAATGAGAACGCAGGGGAGAGGCAGAGGGAGAGAGAATCTTAAGCAGGCTCCATGTTCGCCTGCCACCAGAGCCTGATGCAGATGTAGACACAGATCTCTACTTCATGACCTTCAGATCATGACATGAGCAGAAATAAGAGTTGGATGTTTAACCAACTGAGCCACTCAGGTGCCCTGTTACAAACATTTTTAAATGAATCTTGCCTGTAATCTAACAAATGCAAATTAAAACAAATGAAATCGGGGCGCCTGGGTGGCTCGGTTGGTTGGGCGACTGCCTTTGGCTCAGGTCATGGTCCCAGAGACCCGGGATCGAGCCCCACATCGGGCTCCCTGCTCGGCGGGAAGCCTGCTTCTCCCTCTCTCACTCCCCCTGCTCGTGTTCCCTCTCTCGCTGTGTTTCTCTCTGTCAAATAAATAAATAAAATATTTTTTAAAATCTTTTAAAATTTGATCACTAAAAAAGATTTCATTTGTTTTTGTTTTTGTTTTTTTCTTAAAGATTTTATTTATTTGACAGGAACTCTGGGATCATGACCTGAGCCGAAGGCAGATGCTTAACGACTGAGCCAGCCAGGCACCCATAAAAGATTTTTTTAATAAAATCCTTGATATAAGGAGTTGATAAAACAGTGGTATACAGTACTGGTACAACTGTAGACCGGTGTAACCCTTTCTGAGTTAAATTTGATACTATCAAGAAGTTTAAGCTCATACTCTTTAAACAAGAAGTTTAAGCTCATACTCTTTAAATCAGTGATTCTTTGATGCAAAGATCCCATAATATGCACAAACGCCCCCCAAAAATTGTTTATAAGGACGTACATCAGGTGTATAAGAAATAGAAATTAGGGACTCCTGGGTGGCTCTATAGATTAAGTGTCTGCCCTTGACTCAGGTCATGATCCCAGGGCCCTGGATTGAGCCCCATGTTGGCCTCCCTGCTCAGTGAGGAGTCTGCTTCTCTCTCTCACTCCCCACCCCTGCCCCGCTCCTGCTCTCTCGCTCTCTCTCTCTCTCAAATACATAAAATATATTTTTTTAAAATATTAGAAATTAAATTAATCATGAGATAATATTTCACATCCAGCTGATTGGCAAAAATTTAGAAGTTTATAGTAAGCATGATCAGTATGTGAGGCTACCAGAGCTTGTGTCTTACTGCCGATGACATACCTTGTTACAGACACTTTGAGAGCAATTTGGCACCATCTAGTCAGTTGAAGATGCAAGTAACCTATGACCAAATAAGTTCTGCTTCTAGGTAAAAACCTTAGAGTAGTATTTTCAAACTTTTTGATTATTACTACAGTAATAAATTTACTTCATATTTATTGAGCTTTACAGAACAGTACTTAACCATACTCTTGTGCTATGCACTCTATTTTCTTGTTTTCCAGTCAAGTTCGCTTTTTAAAATGCACACAATAAATTTTCAGATTGATTTATTGACCTGGGGCTGATAGTTGGGTTACTGTTTAAGAGAGGGCTGCCCTGATTATCTACTGCTGCGCAACAATTCACCCCAAAACTTAATGGCTTCAGACAACGATTCATTATGGCCCTGTCTCACAGCACTCACCTTTATATCTCCCTTCATGTTGGTCAGTAAGATCGAAGTGAAATCACCTTGCTGGAATTCCAGTTGCTTGTCAATGACATGAGTGACTTCCTTGCTATTTAGGATAATAGCTTTTGGATATTAGAAGAGTATTTCCTAAATTTTTTGTGGTATTCCTAATGTCACAGCTACCTACATCATCCCTTTAAGTTTAATCTACATTATTAAAATTTTAATTTTATTTATTTATATTAATCTACATTATTACAATTTTCTCTATTATATCCTTAATGACTGAGCCACCCAGGCGCCCCTTTTTCTATCATACTCTTAAACCTACAAAATCAGCAAACAGGAATGAAGCCCTGATTAGTATTGCTGGACAAGTCGCGTCCTGTAGATATCGCAACCATGGTTGATTTCAGGCTCCAAGGAGCCCTCCCGGGGCCCAGGCGGCAGAGGAGCCCTGCAGCCTAGGGTCACAGAGCCTTTCCCGCAGGCTGCTCCAATAGCGGCCAGGAGCCTCGGGGTGCAAGCAACAGTGAAATACAAGAATTAGGAAAGGATAAGTTTTTGAATATTTATTCCTTTGTTTGTCATATCAAGTTTCTACAAGTGTTAGTAACGGCTGTGCTTGGTGCACAGGAGTGGCTCAGTCACGACGCATCTGCCTTCGGTTCAGGTCGTGATCCCAGGCTCCGCGGAGGCCTGCTTCTCCCTCTCCCACTCCCCCTGCTTGTGTTTCCTCCCTCACTGCGTCTCTGTCAAATAAATGGAGTCTTTATAAATAAATAAATAAATAAATAAATAAATAAATAAATAAATAAATGAATTTGCCAAACGTCTCACCAAATTCCTGAAAATGTGTACTTCAGCTTTCAGGACCCTGTGCAGGTCTTGTAAGCAGAGCCCTGGCACCCTACTGAGCCTGTTCAGCTATTTTCCTGATGATACATATGTGCATTCTTTTCAATTTTTGGCTATTATCAATAAAACTGCTATAAACATTTTTGTACAATTTCTTTGCATGTATGTATGTTTTCATCTCTTTTTGGCAGATACCTACAAATTATTAGGTGTTTTAAGGAACAGATCTTTTCCCAAAATGTTTATACCATTTACACTGCTGCAAAATATATTAGATTTTTATTTATTTATAATTTAATCTTAGAATATGTAATACATTCATATATTTTAAACGAAAAACAAATCTTGAAAATTATTCCCACCCCTCCCCCATTTGCTCAGGGCCCACTCTGTCCCTGGCCTCATTACAGGTAATCACACCTATTAGTTTCTTGGTCTTTAGAAATTAATTCTGCATTTTTAAAATATTTTATTTACTTATTTCTAGTGCACAAGCCGGAAGGGCAGAGGAAGAGGGAGAGTCTCACTCCTGTGGGAGGCTTGGTCCCACGGCCTCATGACCTGAACCAAAACCAAGAGTCAGACGCTTAACCAACTGTACCACCCAGGCGCCCCAGAAACTATTTCTGTGTTTGTACACAAGTACATACTAATACATTTTTTCATTTACCCTTTTTATACAATTCGCTTTCACACAGTTGTATTAGTTGACTAGCACTGCCGTAACAAATACCTCAGACAAAACAGCTTAGATAACAAAAGTGTATGTTCTCCGCGTTCTGGAGGCTGGAAGTCCAAGATCATGGTGCTAGAAGGTTAGATTTTCCTGATGTCCTTCTCCATGGCTTATAGACGGTCACCTTCTTACTGTGTCCTCACAGGACTGTGCAGTCACCTGTGTTCTTTGTGTCCTAATCTCTTCTTATAAAGACATCAGCCAGATTGGATTAGGGCCCACCCCACTGACCTCATTTTAACCAAGTGTTTCTTTAAAGGCCCTATCTGCAAGTACAGACTCTGAGGGGGTTACGGCTTCCACATACCAACTAAAGGTGGGGGAAACGCAATTTAGCCATAAGAACAGTTCTATGCTTTGTTCATTTAAAGTCGACCTTGATGATACTCCCATTTCAGTTTTTTCAGTTAGAGAGTGATTTATTGTATGGATGAACCGACCGGTCAGTAATCAGCCCCCAGTGATGGTCACTAGGGTTGTTTCTAATATTTTGCTACTCACAACCATGATGCAGTAGATAAGTTTGCTCCTAGTTCATCTTATATATCAGATTCCCAGGAGTGGAATTGCTGGGTGGAGTGTTTTGTGTATGCTTGTCATAATACACCATCCAACAGTCCCTGCTTCCCCACAGCGTACCACGCCACCCAGGCCCTGGCAGAATGGCTCCCGCGAAGGAAGGTGCTGAGCAGAAGGGCCGTGCTGCCGTCACCGAGGCAGTGACCAGAGAGTACACCACCAGCATGCACAAGCGCATCCGTGCAGCAGGTTTCACGAAGCGCGCCCCTCGGGCACTCAGAGAGATCCGGAAATTTGCCATGGAGGAGACGGGAGCTCCAGATGTGCCGTTGACACCTGCCTCAACAAAGCTGTGTGGGCCAAAGGAACAGGAGTGTTCCATCCTGTGTCCGTGTGTGGTTGTCCAGAAAACGTAAGGAGGATGAAGATTCACCAAACAAGCTCTATGCACTGGTTACCTGTGTACCTGTCACCACTTCCAAAAATCTACAGACAGTTAACGTGGATGAGAACTACTTGTCAAATAAAGGTGTAAAACTGAAAAAAAAAATAGAGTGTCATACTATCAAATTTTTTTGATGTTTGCCAATCAAATAGGGGGAAAATTTTTCTCTTATTGAATTTTTTATATGATTGACAGCCATTTACTTTCTTTTCTGTGAATTCTTTTTTTTTCTAAGATTTTATTTATTTCTTTGACGGAGAGAAAGAGCACACAGCAGGGGGGCAACAGAGAGAGAGAGAGAGAGGGAGAAGCAGGCTCCCCACTGAGCAGGGAGTCTGATGCGGGGCTCAATTCCAGGACACTGGAATCATGACCTGAGCTGAAGGCAGCTGCTTAACTGACTGAGCCACCCAGCCGCCCCTCTCCTCATTGTTTTTTATTGGCTGGTACGACGTTTAAGGGACTTCTGAAATTCCTTTATTCTAGGGAGATTAGCCCTTTGTCTATCACATTTGTTGAATCTATTTATTCCTTGTTAATCATCTGTCTTTTGCATTTGTTCATGGTGCTTTTTGACAAACCAGTATTTTTCATTGTCATGGCTTTTGGATTTTGAGCGGTAGTTAGAAAGGCCTTCTTTAGGGCACCTGGGTGGCTCAGTCGGTTAAGTGTATGCCTTCCACTGGGTGTTGTGCATAAATAATGACTCTTGAACACTAAAGAAATAAAATAAATTATTATTTTAAAAAAGTGTCTGTCTTCCACTCAGGTCATGACCCTGGTGTCCTGGAATCGAGTCCAACATCAGGCTCCCCGCTCAGCAGGGAGTCTGCTTCTCCCTCTGCCTCTCCCCCATACTGTGCTCGCTCACTCTTGCGCTCTGTTAAATAAATAAATAAATCTTAAAAAAAAAAAGAAAGGCCTTCTTTATTCCAAGATTAAAAAGGATTTTCCCCATGTTTTCTTCTTGTCCTTTTATGATTCCACTGTTATACATTCGTATCTTTTTTTTGATTTGGATTTCACTCTGGTATGGTGTAAGATATGGACCCAATTTTATTATATTTTTTCAGATGGCTATATTTTTGTCGCCAAACCATTTATTGAATAATCCATTTTTATCCTTGGTGATTTCCCAAAATTATTTGGCTGTAGTTCTGGATGTTCTATTATATATCATTGGTCTGTCTATTCATGCATTAGTGACACACTGCTTTATTTATTGAAGCTTTATTATTTTTTTAAAGATTTTATTTATTTGAGAGAGAGAGCATAAGGAGCAGGGCAGAGGGAGAGGAAGAGGAAGATGCAGATTCCCCGCTGAACAGGGAGCCCAATGCGGGGCTCGATCCCACTGGGATCATGACCTGAGCTGAACCACCCAAGTGGTGCTCCTTATTGAGGCTTTTTTTTTTTTTTTTAAGGATTTTATTTATTCGAGAGTGAGAGCAAGAGCAAGGGCAGGGGTCAAGGGGTAGACGGAGAGGGAGAGGCTGACTCCCCACTGAGTGCGGAGGACTCAGGACTCAAACCCGGAGCCCTAGAATCAGAACCTGAGCTGAATGATGGCAGATGCTTAACCAACTGAGCCACCCAAGCACACCACTGAGGCTTTTAAATATGTTTTCCTATATAGTAGGCAGCCACCACCCTATTGCTCTTTGTTTTCTTTTCTTTTCTAAAGATGTTATTTATTTGACAGACAGAAACACAGCCATAGAGGGAACACAAGCAGGGGGAGTGAGAGAGGGAGAAGCAGGCTTCCTGCCAAGCAGGAAGCCCGATGTGGGGCTCGATCCCGGGTCTCTGGGATCATGACCTGAGCCGAAAGCAGTCGCTTAACCAACTGAGCCACCCAGGCGCCCCTACTCTTTGTTTTCAAAATTTTCCTGGAAGATTCTTTCTTTTGATTCTTTTTGATTTTTTTCCCATATGTAAATTAGAATCACGTCATCTAGTTAAAAATAATTGTTGGTGTTTCATAGGAATTCTATTTAAATTTATAAATTAATTTAGGGAGCATTCATATTTTTTTTTACCTTAAATTTATTTTATTTTTTCAGAGTTCCAAGATGCATTGTTTATGCCCCACACCTAGTGCTCCATGCAATACGTGCCCTCAGTACCCACCACCAGGCTCTCCCATCCCCCACGCCCTCCCTCCAAGTCCCTCAGTTTGTTTCTGTGTCCAAAGTCTCTGTTGTTTCGTTTCTCTCCCTGGATTACCTACTTCCCATTTCCTTTCCTTCTCCTACTGTCCTCTATATTACCCCTTATGCACCACAAGTAAGTGAAACCATGTGATACTTGACTTTCTCTTCTTGGCTTATTTCACTCAGCATAATCTCTTCCAGTCCAGTCCATGTTGCTACAAAAGTTGGGTATTCATCCTTTCTGATGGAGGCATAGTATTCCATTGTGTATATGGACCACATCTTCTTTATCCATTCATCTGTTGATGGGCACCTTGGCTCTTTCCACAGTTTGGTGATTGTGGCCATTGCTGCAATGAACATTGGGGTACATATGGCCCTTCTTTTCACTACATCTGTATCTTTGGGGTAAACGCCCAGTAGTGCAACTGCAGGGTCATAGGATAGCTCTATTTTTAATTTTTAAGGGAATCTCCACACTGTTTTCCAAAGCGGCTGCACCAGCTTGCATTCCCACCAACAGTGTAAGAGGGTTCCCCTTTCTCTGCAGCCTCTCCAACACTTGCTGTTTCCTGACTTGTTAATTTTGGCCATTCTGACTGGTGTAAGGTGGTATCTCAGTGTGGTTTTGATTTGAATTTCCCTGATAGGTAGTGACACTGAACATTTTTTCATGTGTCTGTTAGCCATTTGTATATCTTCTACGGGGAAGTGCCTCTTCATGTCTCTTGCCCATGTGATTATCTTCTTTTTGGATGTTGAGTTTGAGTAGTTCTTTATAGATCTTGGATACCAGCCCTTTGTCTGTAGTGTCATTTGCAAATATCTTCTCCCATTCTGTGGGTTGCCTCTTTGTTTTGTTGACTGTTTCCTTTGCTGTACAGAAGCTTTTTATTTTGATGAAGTCCCAGAAGTTCATTTTCGCTTTTGTCTCCTTTGCC
>PITA01015209.1:0-50919 GCA_004023965.1 Spilogale gracilis
AGAGAATATGCAGGGAATAATTTCAATCTTCTGGTATCGGTTGAGCCCTGATTTGTGACCTAGTATGTGGTCTATTCTGGAGAAAGTTCCATGTGCACTCGAGAAGAATGAGTATTCTGCTGTTTTAGGATGAAATGATCTGAATATATCTATAAGATCCAGCTGGTCCAATGTGTCATTCAAGGTTCTTGATTCTTTGAAAATTGGCATTTTAATAAGCTTTGTGGGTGATTCTTATCATCAGCAAGTTTGGAGAACTCTGCAGTGTGGGATATGCTAAGGCTTAAAGGTGGGGTGTGCTTGAAAACTGAGAGGTTCCATCTGGTTAGATCATGGGTTATGGGGTGGGAGTTGGCAAGAGATGTGTCGGAAAGTAAGCAGGAGTCAGATCACAAGAGACCTCAGACACCTGCTAAGGATCCTTAACTTTACCTAAAGTCTGTGGAAGGCAGTGAAAGATCTTTATGGAAGGCAATGAGATGATAATTTTTAAAGTCCACTCTTGGACATTTTGGTGGTCAGGAGAGAAGTAGGGGTTGGGGCAGAAGGAATTAGAGGATAGAGAGAGAAAGGTTATGTCTTTAAACACTGTTTAGAAACATTTGGGATGGAGGAATGAATTTGAAGTCGTCTTGACACACGTGACGATTATGCATGTTGGTCAATTTGGATCTTCTCAGTTTTTTTTTTCCAAACACATATATTGATCTCTTGGTTTCTCAGATGTCTGTGTGTGATTTTGTGTCAAAGCAGCTGCCTGGGGCTTAACTCCTCTATTCATATCCCCAGCTCCTGCTCAGCTTCCTGAATCAGCCTCAACTTCTGCTCCTAACTTTCCTTGCCTTCACTAGTTTGACTGAGACCTGAATTCTAATAGCCAGGCCTGACGAGGCTGCTGCTCTCCTCCCATCCTATCCCAAAGGCAGCGCTGGTACTTCACTCTGTCATTTTTTACTTTTCTAAACTTCTGTAGTTTCTACAGAAAAATGATGTTAGGTCTCCCATGTGGTGGGAAGCTTCTCTCACCTCTGTGTAATGAGCAGGTATAAGAATGTAGCCTAGGAAGGAGTGCCTGAGTGGCTCAGTCATTAGTGTCTGCCTTTGGCTCAGGTCATGATCCCAGAGATCCAGGATAGAGCCCTGTATCAGGCTCCCTGCTCGGTAGGAAGCCTGCTTCTCCCTCTCTCACTCCCCCTGCTTGTGTTCCCTGTCTAGTTGTGTTTCTCTCTGTCAAATAAATGAATAAAATATTAAAAATAAAAGAATGTAGGCTAGGATGTCCTTTGGGGTTTTGGAAATAGGATAAGAAGGTAATTTGGAGAAAGCCTTCTTGCTTGCTCCATTTCTCTCCAGTGAATTTTACCTGTAAAATAGATTTTGCTTTGGAAACACTATTCCTATTGATCCTGTGTTGGTTTTTAAGGTGCTAATAATAAGAACTAGGGTGTTGGAAAAGCAGTTCCCCATAGGATATAAGCAGCAAATGCTAATTTTTTTTTTTACATTGTTCCTTTATTTTTGTTTAAGATGTATTTTATTTTAGGGGGAGAGAAAGAGTGAGAGAGAGAGAGAGAGCAGGGGAAGGCAGAGTGAACGGGAGGCTCTTGAGGCTGACTCAGGCTCGATCTCACGACCCTGAGATCACCACCTAAGTTGCAATCAGGAGTCTGATGCTTTAACCAGTGAGCTACCCAGGTGCCCCTCACACTATTCCTTTAAACCAAATTTGTGGATTGGTTTTCCCTTCTTTTTGGTTGAAATCTCGGCCAGGTTCCTGAAAACATTTCAGATGCTTTTAAATAAAAAAATCCCCGAGTCACTTTTAGCCCCAAGATAGATAATTGAAGTTTGTTGCCCAGTTTAAGAGCAGTGTGACAGTACCAAAACATAGTATTGCTTTAGTCTGGAAAACCTGAAGGGGAAAAGAAGGTTTATGGCAGATCTCTCCTTCCAGATTCAGTTGTCTTTTTTTAGAGGACAAATAGTGAGCTCTCTGTGTGGGTTTCTTAGAGCCCCTTTCTGTACAATTGAGATGTAGCAGAAATGATCTTACCCTGCCCAGTTCTCCAATAAAAATGCTTATTAGAGAAAGCCTTTCTTCTCTTCCTTTCAAACTTTTTACAGCCTTGAGGTTGGGTAATGGCTGAGGGTTGAGCTAGCCAGCTTCAAAACCACCTAGGCAGTCTGATCCCTCACTATGTGATGTGGAGATACTTGGCATCCAATGTTTTGTTCTTGGTCTTTCTTCCTTGGCAAAAACGAAGTGAGAACACGTCTCTTGTAAGATTCCATTAGCAGGTTAATTTTGGCCAGCATTATATACTTTGCAGAGTGTTTTCACATATATTGATTTCATTTGTTTTGTAGCAATTCCATGAAATAAGCAGGACAAAAAAAAAAGTGACACTCAGATAGATTTACTGGTTTATATGAGCCCAGAAAGATATTAACGGTGGAGTCTGGATTGAAACCGGTCTTAATAGCCTAAGGCCAGTTTAGGACTCGGCCTCATAGAGTGGAAATATGAGAAATTTTAAAATGGGCCCCAATCCAACTTTTCTTATTACTTATGTTCTGATTTTTATGTCAATTTCTTAACCTTTCTGATATTTACTCTCCTGATATAAAATAGAGGTAATACCCTATTTATCCACAGTCTTGGTGAAGACTAATGAGATAAAGCAATGCTGAGGATCTGTTAAAATGCAAGTCTGGACAGTGCCTGAGATTCTGAATTTCTAACAAGCTCCCAGGTGCTGCTGCTGCAGGTGGTTTGAGGGCCAGCAGTGAACCCCAAGAGCATAATGCTTGTCAAATGTTTAGTTCACAGAAGACATTCAATAAATATCAGTTTCCCCCTCCTTTCTCATCGTCATTTGCTCTGCTTTCCCTTTGGTTTTAGGATCTACTATAAATGCACTCCCCTTGCGATTTGGCTCAGAGTCAGAGATAACATAAAATACACAGTGAAAAGACACCCCATACAAACCCTGCATAGGGTCTTCTTCGAATGCAGTCAAGAGAAGAATCTAGTAGTGTCTAAATTCTGGTGCTCGGTGGTATGGCCCCAGCACCACTAACATGAGAAAAATGACCCAGATCAGAGGGCATGCCTGGCTTCCTGTGCCCAAGCAACTGCTTTATCTTCACTGAGCTAAGAAATAAGTGCAGGGCTTGCCAACAGGGTTTAAGAGATTTTTTGAGAATTATTTTAAAGAAATTAGATGGTTCTACCAATCCACATGATGGTCTAAATCCATAAACCAGCAATACTGTTGACAAGTTTGCCATCATGATCCATTGAGAGAGGAACCACAAAAACATTTTCAAGCCCCAAAACCTAACTTCCACTGCTGAACACATCTGTTTGAATTCTGGCATGGTAGCATATTGGTATTTGTTGAAGCTCGTTAATCTTTAAGAAGATGTAAAGAGAGCTAAAGAAACCTTTTTTAGCAAACCAAGGGCTGCAGATTGCGCCTTTGTGTGATGGTCACGTACCATTGTAAATTGTCACTGGTTTCCAAAAATAATCCTAATCTGGAAAGGGGAGGCATTTCTATAATTGCTTGTAATTCTTTCATTGTACTTCCTACATTTCTTTGGGATACTTGATATTTCTTCCTGAGTAAAAACACCTCCTGTTAACACTTGGAGCCAACTAGCTACCGAACTATTCTGAGATAAAGTAGAATGAATTCCTTCCCTAGGCAGACAAAATCAGAGGAGACTCCTTCTGCTTTCCCCAGGAGGCCATGCATGGTCTGTGGCTTGGGGTGTGTAGGAGGGAACATTGACGTATTGGACACATGTAGTGGAAAAAAAGAACCAACAGGGGTAAAATTGTTTGTGGTATAGGAAAGCACATTTTGTGTATTAATAGAAAAGACTAGAATATGCAGCAATTTTCTAGCAAAGGTAACAGAAATTTATAGAAGCTAAGAGGGTACAACAGAACAACTTGTTGTCTCTGAATTTTTTTTATTACCAATAAATGCAGACCATAATGACATGTTTACTATTTTTTTCCATTGCAAAAGTAACATTTGTAAGACAATATCTGGAAATACAGAAAGTTAGTGGAAATATATCCATATTTTTGGCATTGAAAGGCAACCAGGTTTAACACTTTGTAATGTTTTCTTTTTGTCCTGTTTCTTTTGTCATATTTCTTTTTTGTAATGCTCCTTTCCTGCCTTTTCTCTGCAAGAAAACAAAAATTGGTTACTGAAAACATTTTTGACCATAATGTGTAGGTTGATGGCCTCAGACCCACCAAGAAAGGAGGTAATTGGCCTCCATAATAAGATAGTGCTGCGTGCCTGAGCTTAGCAAGAAAGGTAAGGTCTCCACAAAGACATTGTCAATGTCTTATACCCCTTGCTGAACAGGGTGCCTGTTTTTGTTTTGATCTTCATGTTTTATGGGCAAATGCTCTGAGCTTGCTGAGGTGTGTGTTATTGACCTGCCTTTTAAAAATAACCTTCCTGAAGCTTCCTCCCTTGGGACTACTAGTCTGCTCTCTTCCCACCCCTGCTGAGAATCATGAGATCTCCCCTTGCTACCTGACTTGGGGAAGAGTAGGAAGGGTCTTAATTTGAACTCTTGAATGAAAGCAAACCTGTAATTTTCATGAATTAAAGAACCAGTAATCCCCAGCCAGAGGCTGGGGAGCACCCCTCCTTCATTTCTGCAATATAAACTTTATAAACAAGGAGGTCACATTTAAGCGATTCTGAATTTATGTTTTATTTTCTACAAAGTAAGATGGTGCATTGAAGAATCAGCTATAACATACTCTTGAAATTAATTTCGTTGCTCTGACATATAAATTTATAAAATTTACTTGGCCTTGCAACAACAATATGTTAGTAGGTATATATATTTGTTGACTCTTCTGGCTTTTGTTTTTCATGAAACTTATTGAGATAAGATTTACATAGAAAACATGTTCCAACTGGCGTTTCAAAGACTGTGTTCTCCTGTGTGGCCAACACCACCATTTTCCCAATAATAATACATTTCTGTCTTCCTGAATTTCCCTTGGATTTCTTTGTGGTCAGTTCCCACCTGTATCCCACCTTAACACTTCTCTCACTATATAGATTAGTTTTGCCCACTCTCAAATTTTATACCAATAGATTTATTCAGGACAGATTCTTTGTGTATTGCTTCTTCAACTTGGCATAACGTTTTCAAGATTCATCCATGTTGTTGTGTCTTGTAATGTGTTGTTGTGTTGTTACTTTTTAAGCAATGTTTCAATCCTATGGAATTATTGAAACAATTTATTTTCTCATTCATCTTATAATCCTTTTGACATCTTCAGTGTCTGTAACAATAGCCTCTTTTTCCCTTCCTGATATTGGTAATTTATATCTCCTCTCTCCTTTTTTTTTTTTTTTCAGTCTTGCTAAAGATTTAGCAAGAGACTGATTTTTTCAATGAACCAGCTTTTCCTTTTTCTGTGTGTGTGTGCGCATGTGTGTTCCATTTCTATCTTATGTTCATATTTTCCTTATCTTCGTGTATTTCTGGAATCGCTGTTTTAAGGTCCTTGTCTGTGAATTCCATGACTTGTACTGACTTATTTTCTTCTGGTTATGGGTCATATTTTCCTGCTTCTTTTCATCTCAAATAATTTTTGTTAGGATGCTGAATATTGTACATGGGATCCCATTGAACATTTCATTTACTAGTCTTCCTTTAGAAAGCTGAATTTTGTGTTGGCAGAGAGTTAAGTGACTTGCAGTTCAGCCTGGCCCTTGTGAGATGTGATCTGAAGCTTTCTTGGAGTGAGTCTCAAGCCTGCTTTCCTCTAGGGCTAACACACCTCTCCTCTGGAAGCAGGCTCCCTCCAGAGGCTCTGGTAAATATTCCTTGTGTTCAGCAAAGTCTCTCCATTCTAGCTAGGCACAACTCAACTTCTGGTTCATGGAGCCCAGAAACCTGGTCCCTTAGAGTCTCACATTCCTCATGTATAGCAGATATTCCACAAAGGACTCAAGGTGAATTCTAGATATATTTCCAGAGCTCTTTTTCTCTGGTACTCAGACCTTCATGGTTCAGCTCTCTTAGCCTCCTTGAACTCTGATCTCTGTCTCCTAAATTCAGCAAGATGGCTGTGTTTTGCTACAGTTCTTATTCCTTTTGTTTCTGTCCAGGGAGTAGCTGCCTCTAGCCAGAAAGCCATGTGGATCTTAGGATATACCCCATTTCTTTCGCTGTTGTCAGAACTCGCAATGCTGTGCTGTGTCTGTTTTTCAAGGTCCCAAAACACTTGCTTCATATATTTAGTTTCCCGATGGCTTACAGCAGGGGGACAAATCTGGTATCCACTATTTGATCACATTCAGAAGTGGTCATCTCTAAATATGCTCCAAAAATGTTTAGGTCTCTTCAGAATGATTGATGTTTCCTTCTTCAGTTTCTCCTACTGGTTAAGGGAGTTCCAATCCATTTATTATTGAATACATAGACAACAACTTGGAATATTTTAATGTGATATACAAACATCATTTTCCTCTGCTTGTCATCATCCTCTCTCCTCCCCTAAATTAGTAGGGTGTGTTTTTCGGAGGCTATGGCTTTAGTGGTTAGGAAAAGAATTCAGTTTTCAAATTTAGTGGGTAGGGCAAAAATTGTTTCCACCTCATTTTGAGGGGTTAGAATCATAAGAATGAGGTACATGGCCACATCTAATGTTGCCCAACAGAGTCCTAGGTAACTTTTGAAAAAGTTTCACTGAGGATATCTAAAGATATCCTCACATAGGGACATATCAGTGGATTTTTTTTTTTTAATATTGTATCAGTAAACTTCTTAATCATATGGTAAGGTCTTGGTATTTATCAGAAAGGGATTTGAGCCAAGGTGTTTTAAGTTGATCAGTATCTGGAGTGAGAAAAATCTTGGTTTTCATGGGCCTTATCAGAAAACTTTCCCCGTATTTATCAGGAATGCCAAATTCCTCAGATTGAAGTAGATACTCCGGGCACAGTTCAATGTTACAAGGATAAATGCCAGGGGCAATGTGTTTCCTGTTCTAACTCCCTGACTCCTAGACTTTTGAAATTTCTCTGAGGGGTACTTAGAAAAACTGGAATTGATGGAATAATGCAGTTTGAATTATATCTTGTCATTGAAAAAGGCATGCTGGTAACTAATGATTTTTTTGGTAAATCATTTCAAGACAACTTTGAGGAGGGCCTCAAGTCTTACTATTACACACAGAGTAAGAGGATTACATAAAGTGTGAAGAAAAATTTCCTTTGATTTTCTGAAAAAGATGTTGAAGACCTGAGACAGAAAAACCAGTTGAGTAACACAATAGGGGTTGGGTTAATCAAAGCTCTGATGTGTCAAGTTTAAATATTCTCTCCAAGGATGATTGGTGAGTATGTGGAACTCTGTGCCTCATAATGATTTATGAGAAGATCAAAATCATGCCAAGATTGACTGAGAACTGCACTGATATTGGAAACTGTAGGTTTCTAAAAAATTCATAATAAACTGAGTTTAGAGTTTTCAGCTAGTAATCAAACACAGAATGTTATAAGATAGCTGATGAGATCTTGTATTTGATTTTCTTAAATGAAGAGGCTCTTGTTGATTCCATCAAGACAATTTTTCCTGTAGGACAATAAGTAGCATGTGTTTTTATCTCCATGAACATATGTTTGCAATTGTATCCATGCAAGTATTTTAGGAGGAAAATGTTTGCTGGCCTCTGAAATAAGATTAGTACTTCAGAACAGAATCTGAAGCCAACAAGATAGGAAGCACATAAAGTCTTCTGAAAGAATCAGGTTGGTGAATCAGTCAAGGACGGTGGGAGACATGGGGCCTGATAGACCTGTCATACCTTCTAATAAGTGTTCTCACCATCAAAAAAGCACTAATGTGCTATTGACCGCTGTGGTTAGATATCAGATATTACCAGATCCTGGTCACAAAGGAGCTCATAGTTTAAAGGGGGTGCTTTGAAATAAGTAAACAAATTAATAGACTTATTTGCCAGTCCAAGAGTATTGGAGCTCACTAGAAAGATCTAAATTTGAATCTTGGCTTTGTTACTTAAAATGTGATGATAGGATTATATGTATTTTCATTTTAATGGGCTTCCATTTCTATCTCAGGTAACAGCATTGAGCCTTTCAGGTAGAAATCCTAGGGATTATCTATCATGTCTCATTGTCCCTCATTCCTTACCTCCTATGTAGCAGTAAGTCGGGTCAGCTCTATTTTCTTTTCTTCTTTCTCTCTTTCTATTTTAAGATTTATTTATTTAATTCAGAGGGAGAGAGCACAAGCTGGAGGGTCAGAGGGAGAGGAAGAGAGAACCTCAAACAGATTGTGCATTGAGTGGGGAGCCCGATATTGGGCTCAATCTCACGACCCTGAGGGCTTGATCTCACAACCCTGAGACTGTGACCTGAGCCAAAACCAAGAGTCAGACACTTAACCAACTGAGCCACCCCTGTTGACTCTACTCTCAAATAGATATGAACCACCTCTTTCCCTTTCACAGTTACTGCCTAAATCCAAAGTACCATCTCTTGCTTAATCAGCCTCTAAATGACTTTTGTCTTCCCCTCTTCTTGGCTGAATATCAGATTGATCCTTTAAGTATGCATTTGATTATGGAACTCCCCTACTTTGACCTTCCAGTTTCTGCTTATTGTGTTGGAATACCTTACAAACCCTCTCCATGCCCTTCCTTGCTCCCATTTGCCCTCATCTCCAGGCACACCTGACCCTTCTTTCCTTCCATGCTTTACTCAGTCCACTGCAGTCATCTATGACTAGATACTTGTTAAACTCATTTATTTCTCAGGGGATGCTCTTACCCCATTTCCACAAGCCTGGCACCTTAGTACATAAGCTCTGTGGCTAGCTCAAGTGCTACCATCTTGAAAAGTCTTTCCCCATCCTGTCTAAAATAGGCTTTGTCTCTCTCATTCCTCTTTCCCTGTTTTATTTTCTCCATGGGAATCTTGTCATTTGAAATTTTATTATTTTAAAAAATATTTTTTCTTTTCTTACTAGAGGATACATTCCACAAGATGAATTTTGTCTGTCTTGTTCACTGTTCTAAGCACATAATACCCAGTAAATATTTGTCAATGAATAAATCATTTTTAAATAAGGTGATGATAAGATATTCTCTTTTAGATTTTGTAAGGATGGGATAAGATAACATACATATATTTATATCTACTTTAAGGTTGTAAAGCATTAAACTCTTATTCAGAGACAGTCAGTAAAATGGTTGTAAGGCACACAGAGTATTTAGACATAATACTGATAAGTGTCTCCATGAACTGAGACTTCGGTCTTATATTTAATTCTAGTTTCTGTCTTAGGACAAAATAAGTGAGTTTTACTCAGCTGGATATGTACCCATGACTTACTCTTCACAATTAGACTGATTCATGCATTTTTGACTCATTTATACTCCAGCGATCACAAAATGTCTCATCCCTCTGGGAAGTTGGGAGCACAGTGGAATATCTTTTTTGCAATAATGTTTTCTATTATGCAGCAATGTTTTCATCCTTCCCATCAGTTCAATAGGAATAGACTTCACTAGTCATTCAGTTTGCCCTACAAATGTGCACAAATTCTGCAAAGTTTTCAGTTCTGTCACTACAAATTCTGAAACCACAATTGAGCATTATGTGAGTGATGATAGGACAAGCGTGAGAATGACAGTGTGACCTACCAATATGATACAGGTAACACACTCTTTGGATTTATAGCTCCGTAGGACTCTCCAAATTCCTGTCTCATACTATCACTGGTGTTTGCTTCAGACCACAGTGCATTAACCTCAGCGAAGTGAAGCTAGATTGTGTAGACTGCTGGATGTGTTTTGGTTGTTGAGATGGGTCTCCGTTGTGTCCCAAGAAATGAGAATATTTACTCTTTCTCCTTTCATCTATGTGAATTTATTTATTTATTTATTTATTTATTTATTTATTTATTTATTTTAAGATTTTATTTATTTGACAGAGAGAAACACGGCCAGAGAGGGAACACAAGCAGGGGGAGTGAGAGAGGGAGAAGCAGGCTTCCCGCCGAGCAGGGAGCCTGATGTGGGACTCGATCCCAGGTCCCCGGGATCATGACCTGAGCCGAAGGCAGTCGCTTAACCAACTGAGCCACCCAGGAGCCCCTCATCTATGTGAATTTAATATAGGTTTCCTTTGGTTTGAGGAACTTTGAGTGGGAAATAGACATCACGACCAAGTTTCCCCATGATGTCTGGCTTAACTCCAAATGTTTTGTGACATTTCTGTGATGAACTCAAACTCATGGATTAAGCAATCCAGTTACTGCTCCCAGGATTTCTGTCATCTGGTTCAAGGGTCAGAGATGGGCTTTCTTTGGTAAAATTAATGAAACTATAGCTTTAGGGCCTTCAACTTGCATAGGTCCCTTCTAAGACCCTATATTTAGTTTCACATTCTTTTTCTTAAAATTGCCACCCCCCCCCCCCCCCCCCCCCAACCTCAAACACTGTATAAGCTTCAACTCTACAAAAGCCTGGAGCCTATTCCCACATCACACCATTGTCTTGGGATATGAAGCCAGAGAGTTGCCAGTTTGGATGATTTTCGGATAAATGCTCAAATTGGCAAGGTAAATGTTGTACACTTAGACAAGTTGTATTTGCTTATCTTGGGTCCCAGGCAACTTGATTCATTTTGGTTACTGGCTTATTCCCTTTCCCAGTGGTCAAAGCTGACACGTTATGCTCTCAGGAACATGGGGCAGGAATATCCTTATATTTCTTTTTTGCTAGGCAGCACCTAGTTCAACATCTCTGCAACTAGTTGTAGTTTATGCCAACTTCAAAGGAAGATTCTGGCTCTGTAGGAGGAAGCATTAATGCCCTTTGTCTGGGATCTTTAGATTATCCCGTCAGTACTACATCCCTTAATTTAACAGCTTCTCATCATGCTTCCTCCAATACTCAACTCCCACAGCCTTGCAGAATACTGGCAACATGGACACAAATCCTGGAGGTGGCCTCCAGCTTCCTCAGACCTCCAAGAATATTGTGAGTCCCAGACAGATGACTTGGGCCCTGTCTCTGGGGATGTTTTCAGTTTCCTGTAGGAAGGGCTGGAAAGAGATTACGTTGGAGTCACCCAGGGCCCCATCCTTGGATGTCTTCTCTATTTTTAGGTACTCTCATTCCCTTGGTGATCTCATCTTTTTGTCATGAGTTTAGAAATCATCCTTACAATGACAATTGCCTCGTTTATATCTGGGAAGTAATTAGAGGGCTTAGAGTAAATAAGTGACGGGACCCAGTATAAACTTAAAGGATCAGTTCAGAATTTCTCCCCCGAACTCAAAACTTAAACTAAACTTTCCACCTGGATGTCCACTACACATCAGTGAAAATTAATAAAAGGAACCCTCATTGAGAATAGAGTTGTGAGGCCATCAGTGGGAGCTCTCAGGTCCACCACTGGTTGTCAGTTGCAGACCCAAAAAGAATAGACTTTCATGGAGGAGGGAAGATTTCTTCTGATCCTGGCAACATCCCAGCCAATTGGAGACCGTCACAGCTCAGCCAATGAGAGGCCACTACACTTTCAACTCCCAGTTTACTCCAATGGATGTTTACTTTATAACAGCCCTCCAAAATCCCTCCTTTCCTTTATAGAGGAGGGTCCCTCTCCATTGCTCCGTGGACTCTCTGTGATTTTGCTGTAGTTTGTCCTGAATTGCAGTTCTCAGCTATTCTTGAATAAACCCATTTTTTTTTTTTTTTGCTGGTAAAATAAACTGACAGTTTTATTTTTAAGATTAACACATTTCAGACATAGTGTGTGCAAAGCTCAGCTTTTGATCTTTCCTCCTTCCCTCTTTCTTTAGTTTTCCATCTCAATAAATGGCAACTCCATCCTCCTTGATGATCAGCCCAAAAATCCTGGAGTCATTTCTGACTCCTCTCTTACTCTTGTATCATGAGTTGAAACTAAATAAAAATCTGTCTACGAAATACTCTTTGTCTCTACCGTCAAAATCTACCCAGAATCTGATCAGCTCTCATCATCCTCAATCTAAACACCTGGTGCAAGCCATCTCACCTCTCACTTGGTTGTAGTAGCCTCCTAACTGGTCTCCCTACTTCAGTCTACACTCAGCAGAGCAGCCAGAGTAGTCCTTTCAGCACACAAGTCAGAGCAGGATATCTGCCCCTCAAAAGCCTTGAGGAGCTTCCACACCACTAGGAATAAAAGGCCAAGTGCGTCAATGGTTCACACCGCCCCTATCAACTTGCCTGAGATTTATCTCCTAATACTTTCTCCATCACTCACTCTGCTCCAGTCATGGTGACTTTCATGCAGCTTTTGAGGGGACAAGCCAGGCACTTTCCCTGTTCAGTGCCTTTCCATTTGCTGCCCTGTCTGCCTGGATTATTTTTCCCTCAGATTTTTCTTTCTTTCTTTCCTTTTTTTTTTTTTTGGAATGCTCCATGAACTCTTCCAGGTATTTTCTCAAATACCTTTTTTCAGTGATCACCTTATTTAAAATTACAACCTCCCCCAATCTTTAATCTCTGTTTTAATTTTTCTATGTAGCATTCATTATCTCTAACACAGAGTGCTTATTTTAATTTTGTATTGTGTCTCCTGGAATTGAAATATCAGCTCCATGAAATCAGAGATTTGTTTTCTGTTCTGATCACTGTTGTATTCTTACCACTTAGAATAGTGCCTGCTACAAGAGAGGCACTCAGTAGCTAGTCAATGAATGAATGAAACAAGATAAGATATCCTGAAACATTTACTTAATGTGTCTCCTCAGTAATTCTTAAAAGGTTCAAAGCATTCAACTTCTCTTTCACTTATGTTTTTTTTCATTTTACTTTGCAGCTAAAACCTAATATCTCTGAGCTAAAGATAGCTCTTTACAAGTCTCATATTGTATTTACTGAACTCCAAGAAGACCTTGCATTCAGTAATAAGGATGGGTGATAGTCACAGGTGATGATGGTGGCATTTCCAGGATCTGTGCTCTCTTACAGATTTTTGTTCACTGCATACATTTCTAAAGGCCTATTTATCATGGGATATCTTTAGTCCTGCATCAACTACAGATCTCATATGGAAAGGGCATTATTTATTTTTTCCCCAAAGTCTGATCAAAGGTGATTGACTAATTCAGTTAAGATGACTGATAACTCTAGGTAAAACATCTCACCAAAACATTTTCCTGGTGTCAAATCAGCAGTACCTATTAAAAATGATGGTCTTCAAAAAAGTCCCTGTAAAACATTCATACAGCAATAATAGCAATGCAGTTGGCCCTTGGACAACACAGGCATTGGGGCACCGAACCCTGCTACTCCTGCAGTTGAAATCGACATATATCCTTGACTCCCCATAAACTTAACTACTGAGCCTACCACTGACCAGAAGCTTACCAATAATACAAACAACAAACTAACATATATTTTAAATAATGTATGTATTGCCTACAGGATTCTTAAAGTATGCTAAAGAGAAGAGTATTAAGAAAATCGTAAGACTGAGAAAATAGTTACAATATTATGCTGTATTTATAAAAAAAAAAGTCAGCATATAAGTGGACACACACAGTTCCAACCCATGTTGCTCAAGACTCAATTGTAATAATGAATGAGTGGAGGGAAGTGTTAATGAATTGAAGAATGTAGAAAGGTAGCCCCAAATGGAGAGACCCCAAATAGAAGCACCCAGAGGGAGGTATATGGTGAATAGAATGCAACCACATTTTGATTGTAATATAGAACAAACCATGGGTTTGTTGGGGAGACAGTGCACTAACGTTAGCATTTGAGTAGAGAAGGAAAGTCCCACTAGGATGTGCCTTCATCCCCACATTTCTGGGTTCTGAAGGGTGAGAAGTTCTTTTCCTCCAAAGGGGACACTTCTGCCAGGGGTACAGTGAGAGTCCCATTTCATTATATTCTACAGCTCCTCTCTGGACACTTTGGGTTTCTTGTTCTCACAGACCAATAGATGAAAAGGAGAGTCTTCATCTTGGCAAAGTAGCTGGTTCTGATCAGCAGGGAGCGCAGTGCAGGGAGGAATGATATGACATCCCAGTGGATCTTGTCCAGTTTTCATGGTAAATGGACCAGGGCAACAACCCTCAACTGATGAGAGCAGAGTGAGTAAGAGCCCTTTATCCCTCAGACATGAGGCTCTGGGGCATGCTACTAGAAAAGCCATAATACCAGCAGAAGTGCTGCCCAGGGCAGGAGAATCTAGACTGGACAAGGGGAAGGGACATGAGGAGCATCAGTTGTAGCACCAAGAACAGATATAGTATTAGGGGCTGTACTTCACCCCAGTGACTCACCTCTGCTTGGCTTTTCCCAGGAAGATATACTTGGTAGACCAGTGGGAAAACTGCTCCCTAAATGTATATGAATAAGTGGATCCAAGAGGCACAAAGGATAGTCTGTGAGTGTGGAGATATGTACCTCAATGTCCTTTCTGGGAGGACGTGTCTCCAGCTGTTATCTTCAGCAGATGGCCACCAGCTCTTAGCATCTTCAGGGCTCACCCTTCCCTCAGATGGTCTACGAGCGATGACTGATACAGGAAGGAGTATAAACACTCAGCCATTTTAGCCCTGAATGGGATACCTGGCCATCTCTGGAGCTCCCTGGCTCAGCCTGCCAGGTCTCTGGGTCTGGATCATGGCCTGTATCTCCTTCTGCTCAATCCTGCTCTCTCCCTCCCTTCCAAAGGTGTCTATCTCCAGGGAACACCGTCTACACCGAATGCTAAGCTTGGTCTCAGCTCTGCGGCCAAACCCAACCTACAAAGTGTTATATGATTGGGGGCATTTTTGTGGCGTTAAAGCTAGTCAAGCGTTAAAAAAGCCTGGGAATTTTTTATTTTTTATTTTATTTTTAGCAGATGCAGTATTCTGAAAAAGGGATTAACATGATTGAAAGCGGTGGCCAAGAAATATGATTCTTGTTGCTGTGTTGGAAGATCTCGAAGTGTAAGAGGCTAAAATATAAAACAGACTGGGAATCTGTTACAGGAGTCTAGGAAGGAAATCCACAGGCTAACAGAGGGTTGTCGTTGGAGGGGAAAAAATACACTTAAGTTATTTTTCAAAAGAGAATCGGAGAGATCTGGTGTCATCCTGGATGTGAGGATGAAGACAAGCCAGCTAGAATAAATATTGATTCCAAAGCTGAGAGCAGAGGTGTCTGAGAGCACCGCTGATGGGAACAGACAAAATGGAAAAAGGTTTAAGCCAGAGGATAATACCTAATTTAAAATGTCGACAAGATACTGAAGTGGAAATTTCGGCCTGCTGGGAGCCATCTGAATTATCCAGTCGTGTGGAGGGACTTCAGATACGATGGTCAGGCTCTAACCAGCAGCAGGGCCGGCTGCCCACGGCTAAATGGAGGCTAAGCTCGAGCCTCAGTGGGGCCTCATCTGCAGAAAGGAAGGGGAACCTTCTATGACTTGCACACAAGTGTTGTATGAGCGGGTTGGGGCCCTGGTCATCGTCTTGACATCAGAGGGAGAGAGAGAGATGTTTTGATGTATGGTGAAATGAATGCATTTGATTTAGATTAGCTGTGGAAAGTTCATGAAGGAGAAAAGGCTTCAATAAGTTAGATACCGTAAGGTCAGGGATGAGGCAGTTCACGGACACCTTCAGAGTCTCCTCTTCCTAATCTGTGTGGCAGGATAGTTGGCTCATGTCTACATTTCTGCAGCATCCTCAGACCAAGATATGATGACCAGCTGAGATATTTGGCACAGACGAGAGCTGTGGAGGTGAAGGCTCTCAGCCTCACACTGGTGAGACTTACATATGAAGTCATTGGCTGTACAACAGAAAGGCTTACCTGACGGACCCTCTACAGGGGAGGCCACTTCCCTTTGTCCCGTCCTTGCATGTGCAGGATCTAAGGATCCCAATATTTCCACAGAGGGAGAAACCAGATGGAACACAGAGGTCCACATTGCCTTCAAGAACTAGACGAAGTGAGACACTAGGGAGCCAAGGCATGGAAAAGACAGCTCAAGAGGGCAGCCTTGTAACACGTATCTAAGGAGTCACCCAGGGAGGTTTGTACCAGTTTGCCAGCCTTGTTTTTAGGAACAGTGACACTGATGATGTGTCCTTGATCCCAGTCCGACCTGGAAGGCTCTGCAGTTGGGCTTGAAATACAGCAGAACTGTGTGTGTCTGACAAGCGGGGTCTAAGAAGTCCAGGCAAGGACTCTCTTGGGGCTCACTGGTGTGGATGGGCTCCACGCACACATGAGGGGTCCTTGATCTAGAAAGTAGCATGTCCTGGCTCTGTTCGTGAAGGGAGGGCCACTGAAACACAAGCCGGGCTCCTTCCAGGCTCGTTGGGTTGCATACTTTCACTGTAATGCTGCCCTATGTCCTTCCCTTTCCTGTCCTCAACCATACATTCCTAAACATTTTCATTTTCATCCTGTCCATAGTTAGGGCAGGACAGAGATCATTCAATCGACTCGCACAAATTCAGCTAGCTACTTGGTGAGTCCCTGCAGAATTATGCCCCTAAATGCCCATTTTTAAACCCTTCCCTCCCTTATAATTTCATCATAACTTATTTGTCTCCCCTTTTCTCTCGGACATTCTAACCCTTCTTGCTAAATGAGTATAGGAGTAAATGCTCTTAAAATATCCTTGGAACTGTGTTGTTTTGGAAAACATCGAAAAGCACGAAGCAAATGAAAATTCTCTGCAATGTCACTGACCAAGTATAATCACCATTAAGCTATTTTTCACCAATATTTCCAGTTTTTATTCTATGAATAAAACTCTCATGATTCCCTCCTCGCTCACTCGGCTCCTCATTTTATCATTTTTCATGTGCCACAGTCCTTGTAGGGCCTGTAAAACCTGGCAGATGTATTTATACACAAGCTGCTAGATCTCACATCTTGGGCTGAGTATCTCGGGGATAGGGTTTTCCATAATTTTGCCGACTTCATCCCAAATAACAAAGGAAATCAACAGCAGGCATAATACCTCCTACATGTGACTGCCTTTTATCTGCCCAGTGCTTTCCTGAGGTTGGTACTGTTATCTTCATATTACTGGTGAGGGAACTGAAGCCAGGAGAGGCGAAGTATCTCACTGAAAGTAGCTCAGCTGCTGCACGACTCCCTTCAAAGGAGAGCCAGTCATTGACCTGTTCACGGCCTTTACTACCATTGCTCATGGCCCTCACGACTGCGCCCATGTTGGAGCCCCCTGGTCTCTTGTAGCTCCCCAACTGCTACTCTTAGCCCTTACGTTGTGGCCAAAGTGAGACTTTAAAAAACATGAGGCAGATTGTGTCATTCCTCTGCTTAAATCCTCACTGACCAATCCCCCGGAGTAAAAATCCAAAGTAATTACTATGTCCTGTAAGGCCCTATTTGATCTACTTTTCCCTGCTCCCCACTTTCCCAGTCACCCCAATCTCCACTCTGACTTCCCCCTCCCCCACCTCTCTCTCTTTTGTTCCTTGGATTCGGTGCCCTTCCCCACACATATCTGATATGCTCCCCACCACAGGGCCTTTGCATCTGCAATGTCTACTCTGCTTGGAATCTTATCACTTCATTCCCATCCCTGTTTAAATGTCACCTCCCCTTTAAACTCTTCCCTGGCCACCCTATTCATAATAGCACATTACTCATCTCTCTTTACCATTTTCCCTGCTGTATTTTTTTTTCATAGTATTTATTATCACATGACATTTATTTATGTATTTCTTCATTTGTTCATTTTTTTCTCTTTTCCTACCAGAATGTGAGCTGCTTGAGAGTAGAAACTTTGTTTATTGTTCTATCTCCAGGTCTAAAGCACGTCTGGCCCACTAGGAAAAATTTGATACAGAATGATAGGAAGAAAGGAGCCAGAATTCCAATTCATGTCTTTGTCCCAGGCCCAGGCTGTTTCCTTCTTCTATTTTGAATACCTCAGAACCACGTAAAGGGAGGAACACACAGTACTACTAGTGGTGTGGTAGACAGTTCTACTAATCCCCTTTTCTTGCCTCTTGCTGAGAGTAGAATGATTGAAGTGAATCAAGGCAGTTTCATTCTTCAGAAGGTCACACCAGCATTTGTGCTTGTCCCCTCGGGAAATAAGATAAGGCGGAGAGAAAACAGCATTTTTAATGATAGGTTCACAAGGAAGAACTGAAGGGAACATTTTTTTAAAATATTTTATTTATTTATTTGAGAGAGAGAGAGAGAAAGAGAGAGAGCACAAGCAGGTGGAGGGGCAAAGAGAGAGGGAGAAGCAGACTCCCCATTGAGAAGAGATCCCAGTGCAGGGCTTGATCATAGGACCCTGGAATCATGCAGACTCTTTACTAACTAAGCCACCCTGGGCCCCCTGACGGACTATTTTTATGGTGAAATTACCAGGACTTTGAGGTCGGGGAATCCTAGCTCTGCTGTGTGACTTGGAGCAAGTTTTTTGTAACCTCTCTTAGGTTGGGTTTTCTTAGTCCTAAGATGGTGGTTAATGACCTTCCCTTAGAATGGTAGAAGAGTTACTTCCTAATTAAAAACAAGAGGGGGCGCGGGCAAAGGAACTGTCTTCCCACAAAATCCCAGGGAGATCTGGAGAGAGTTAGATACTCTGTCTTTGAGATGGAAGTAACAAGGCGTGGCTTTAAGAGATCAAAAATAAAAGTTAATTTAGCACAGTGGTTAATCAGTCTGCTTTAGCGGGTGGTTGGCAAGGCTTTTAGCAGCTGCGCCCCCTAGCTTTAGGAAGTGGTGGTACCACTCGCACAGACACCGCCCCTAAATGGCTGCTCCCTCCCGGAGGAGGCATCAAGGGGAATTCACACAATTTCAGAGGCATTGCAGGTAGCGGGCACCTAGCAAATCTCTCCATCTCAGTCTCCACCCGGCCCCCTACCTCCCCACCATATGTCGGTCCCCCCACCTCCTGTTTCCCATCCTCTCCTCCCTGATCCCCTCTTTCTCTCATACCCCTCCCTCCTCCTCCTTCCTGTAAGCATGGGAATCACTCTCCAGGACTTAGATTGTACTGGTGGGGAAATAGACTAAATCAATAACGATATCTTAAATAAATCATTAAGCACATACACAACATTTGATATAGACACTGTCCCATTTAATTATTAATCTCCCTTAAAGAAAGTATCTTATATCTGTATTGGACTGGAGGGAAATGAGGCCCAGAAGGGAAAAAAATTGTTCACGGCCTTGGAACTCATAAGGGATTGTATCAGGACCTGAGCCCAGGTCTGTGTGTCTCTGAGACACTTGTTCTAAAGTCATGCAGGTCTAATGAGTGGAAACAGTGTTCCTTAGTTGTTGACTGGCTATGGTGGAGGCTGGAGGCTCTGAGCAGGAGATGGTCTAGAATAATTTCTAAGTTTCTGATCTGGGTGGTCTGTTGGAGAGTTAGTGATGCCTGGCCCAGGATTGGGACACCCTGCCTCCTAGAAATAGCTCCAGCCCCTAATTAGCATCAAGATCTTTTTTTTTTTTTTTTTTTTTTTTTTACGTTAAGAATGAGATGTTGGCCAGAGTCACAGGAATTCTTGATTTAATCCTTCACTCGGTTTTGCTGACAATAGACTAGCTAAATGGCAAATCAGAAACCCCTCATTAATTTGAAACTGTCTTGAACACAAAATAGTCAAGCTATTAAGCTAATGAATGAGCCCCTTTCCTGTTACCTTTCTACTCATTCCCTCCAGAGACTTTTTCCCTGATGGTCAGCAGGTATCATGTTATGGCAGTAAAACTATTAGGTAGTGCTTGTCGCCTGAAAAGCAGAAAAGTCAAGCACGCTGGAGGAGCTCTGGCCTATTAAGGAGAGAGAAGTCTGGTTCTGATTACTGATAATTATAGATAAGCTGGAGCCGACAGTCATTTTCTGACCACAAACTCAAATCAATCAATTAAAAACTGCATGTAGCTGTACCACGGCTAATCAGTCCCAGGCATTTCAGGATGATCCATTAAGTCCTACCTCGACCATGTCATGGTTGCTGTGTTCCATCTGCTACTCCGACAGTAGATCAAATACACACCTCATTTTATACTCTCCGACTAATCAAGAATGCTGTTCACAGTGTCAGCCTTCCCTCCACTTACCTCAATCACCCGCCTTGTACAAGAAGTTCCAGGACTGAGTCATCATTTCCTTCTCTGAAGCCAGGCAGGCAAACCCAAGAAAAATGGTTACTAGCAAGGAAGAGCAGTCGTCAGGGAAGCTTGTCACTTACGGTGTTGCCCACTCAGGGTCACAGATGGGGCAGGGCTTCCAGAGGTGGGTGGCCGCGTGGGACCTAGAAGGTGGTCGTACAGAGAGGAGGTATTTGGGAAAAGGAGGTATTTGGGGGAACTTCCTTTAGCTTCAAACTACGGCATGTGCAAAAGAGTAATTCTTGGTTCCTCCTGGCACATGGCTTCTCAAGGAAGCAGATTTCAGTGCAATCTAATGATGAAGGCATTTATTCAGAAGTAGCAAACCAGTAGCCCGTGAATGGAAAACCATTAGCAGAAGTGGTTTGTTGGACCCCCGGAATGTTTAAGACAAAATCTGAATTAGTGTCCAACATTTAAGATCAAGGACCTTACATTGGTGGCTTGTTGTTGTTGCTGAAAATTTGAAAATTCAGTAACACAGAGCCCAAACTACCCCATCTCTCCTGGCCCCAACTGGAGGCTGTTTCCTATGGAAAGAATTTGTTCTTTGCCACTTACTGCATTCTCCACAACTTTCTTTGGACCTATATAAGCCTTCTTCACTCATTTAGGTTACTTCCTGGCTCTTGCAGTATTCTTGAGGTTCATGATTCTTACTAAATACTGAAGCACCTTCAGAAATCTACAGACAGGAAACCACTTGCAATGTAGGGCAGGATTTAAGGTGGATAAGAAGGCATGCTGGGGGCCTCTGTACTTCTTCTCAGGGTTTATCTTGAGCTCATACTTAAAATGCTATTTCCCTTAAACTCTCTAATGTTCCAGCAGTGGCATGAATCCTTACTGGGAAAACACTGAATAGAAGGTGGTGTCAAGAGGAGTAAGTACACACCATGCTAAAATGCGATAGCTTTTCTTGGCAAGAAGGAAAAAAGATGTGCTGTCTTAGAATACCTCCAGGCCACTTATATTACTTCTTTTTCTATTTATGAAGTATTAAGTCATAGGACGTGGTACTGTCCTGGCTGTTCTGGAGCGTGTGGTCTGTAAACCCAGGCAACATAGTCTTCATACTCTTCTCAACAGCATTGCTGAGCTCTCATGGCTTTTCTCCACTTTATCTGATCATGGGCACCCTTTTCCTGGTTGATCTAACTCCCTTTTGCTGGGACCCTCCACTCTTATGATTGAGAGCTTTTTTGTTCTAGGCCAAGAACCATTTTCCCAGACAGTTTGGAGTTTACAGTGTTCCCACAGCTTCTTGTCTTTGAAGAGGCAACCAGGCAGATGACTCCCAGTTGTTGGCCGGATGTAAATGGCTTTCTCATCCAAAGGCCATCACGAAGCTTCAGTGTTACCATAGTGCGTGTCTCAATTACGGCATTTCATTTTGGTGACTTTCACATCATCTCTCAGGTAATATCAAGAAACACATTATCCTTCGAGTAAAAACAACAACAGCAAACTGGTCAATTGGGCAGATCTGATTCAATTCATTTTCATCAAATTTAACTTCAAACAAATTGATGGGATGAATAAATTGGCCAGGTGCTCATTTAGCCAAATCCTGTGGATCCGGGGTTGGGCTTACAGACACAGCCGTGGACTATCATGGTGACACCACCCCTTACGACTGCTAGGAAGGAGAACCATGCTCCCAGTATTCAAAAATGCCCCACGTCGACACTTTTTCTTTATCTCCGATCATTTTGCCCATGTGTAAACTCACTATACCATCAAGTAAACTTCAATATTTGGTCATAAATCACAAAGTTGTAGAGACATTAATAGCAAATGGACTATCATCACTTTCCATAATGAGAGTGATAGAAAACAGAGATCTTAAAGTCATTTCATTGATTGCCAACTTATTCGTGCTGTCTAATTTGACCTTAGGAAGAAAATATAATCCTGGCTATGGCAGTACTGGCTGATTCAGTTGTTGAAAGGACTGAAACTTGTCACGAATACACAATTTGTGTTTGGGCGTTTACCACAAGCCACTCCTAAAGGAGACAATTTTTTTGCCCTCAAAATTAATTTTAAAAAATGATATTTTCTAATTATTTTCTTTGTTCAATATCATTCCCCAAAATGGTATATTTAGAAAATATGTTGAAAATCACTCCAAGTCTCATTGTATTATTTAGCATTGTATTATTTTGCAGAGGCAGGAAATTATTCTAAAAACTACAGAAGGCAGTGTGCTTCCATTCCCTTTATCAATTCTTAACCCAAGCAGTACATTGGAATCATCTGGAAAAGGAAAAAGACAATAAGATGAAATTAGAGAGGGAGACAAACCATAAGAGACTCCTAACTCTAGAGAACAAAGTGAGGGTTGCAGGAGGGTTGCCAGTGGGGGGATGGGGTAAGTAGATGACAGGCATTAGGGAAGGCAGTTGCTGTAATGAGCACTGGGTGTTATATGCAAGCGATGAATCACTAAACTCTACCTCTGAAACTGACCAGACACTATATGCTAATTGAATTTAACTAAAAAGTAAAATAATAAAAATGCTAATCTCTGGATTTTCAACCCAAGCAGACTGATGTTAGTGGTCTGAGTGTGGAATGGGTATTTTCAGTTTTAAAAGCTTCCCAGGTGATTCTAATGTGCAGCAACATCTAAGAACCACTGATCTAGTATAGCCTGGTGATTCTCAAACTTGAAACTGCATGAAGATCTCCTGGAGATCTTGTTAAAACATGGATCGCTGGTCTGCACTCCTCAAGATTCTGAATCTGCCAGTCTGGGTGGGGCTCAGAATTGTTCTTTTCACACCAGTTTCCATCAGGTGGTGCAGGTGATGACCACATCTCCAAGGTAGCACCAGGATAGCTCATTTATCGCTCTCTCCCGGAGGCTGAATAGGCGGTGAAGACTCTTGAGGAAAAGTGAACTGTCAAATGTGTTCACCAGAGTGTCTTAAAGGGACTCTCTTAAACCCTAGAAGGGAATGCATCAGATATGTTATATTGTATTTGAGGAGGTGCCAAGTCAGTAAACAAACTCCCAAAACTTTGTGGGATTGTTTTAATAACTGGAAAGTGAACACAAAGCTTAATTTCTGTAAGGAGAAAATGGGGAATTAACAAAAAATAAAAATCTAATCACAGAGACTAGAATTTCAAATTGTTTTAAAATCCAAGGCCAACTAGAAACAGAGGAAGGAAGTAGGACAAGAATACGAGGGATATAGGAAGGAAATCTTTATTATACAGCCACATGCAAATATTTTCTAGGGGATCTCCACACTTGGATTTGGATCTAGAAAGCCTAGGCATGATATTTGTTGTGAGATTGTTAGTTTTATGACCTGATAGGCTGGCCAACCATTGCAATTGTCCAGGGCTTCCCCACGATCGCACCGGAAGACCTGCATCTGGAAAATCTCAGCCTCTTGCCCACAGGGACGTTTGGTCAACCCTAAAATGAGCAAGTGATTTCATCTCTCTGTGGCTCATTCTCTTTACTATTAAATGTGGATGGCAATGCTCACATTAGTGAGTTGCCGAGAGGATTAAAAGCCATAAAGTGTGAAGCACACTGCACAAGCCTGGCTTATAAGAGAAGCCGGAAAATCGTGGCTTCGACTAATAGCTTTTTTCTGACTGTGAAACTTCATAATGGGAGGCTCCTTACACCAAAAACTGGGCCAATTACTCTAGGAAGCACCTATTTTCATCGGATGGAGTGTTTGGTGATGATAAGGAATAATGGTTTTCTAGACCGCAGGAGAGTTCTAAGCATTTGTTAGTTGACTCTCAAAGTCTTCCAGTGATAGAATTTGGATCTGCATTGGATAAGATATGCGCTGAACCTAAAGTTAACTTTCTAGAAGTTCTCTGATAACTGTGCACACAGTTACTTACTTTAAGAAAACCCAGTAACAGACTTCTGACTTATTTTTATTTAGTTAGTTTTGAGAGGGAACGAGAGAGAGAGAGCATGAGATCATGAACATGGGGAGGGGCAGAGGAGGAGAGAGAATCCCACGCAGACTCTGTGCCAAGAGTGGAACCCAATGCGAGGCTGAATCTCATGACCAGGCGATCACGACCTGAGCCGAAATCAAGAGTCCAATGCTCAATCGACTGAGCCACCCAGGCGCCCCAGTAGCAGATTGCTGACTTAAAGCAGATAGATTTGGTGGTGTTTATTCACATGAGGATCCTTCTTTCATTCATCACACGGTCCCTATCAGTCAGTGATTTGCTCCAGCAGCAACTTTCTGTGTGGATGGGAATAGTCCATGCCTGTGCTGCTGTCCAGCATGGTAGCCACTAGCCCCGCGTGACTGTTGAGCATTTGAATGTGGCTATGGCAGCGGAGGAATGAAATTTAAAATTTTATTGAATTTTAATTAAAGCAAATTGAGATTCTCTGCCACGGTTAGTGGTTGATCAGAGGGAGGAGGGGTTCTGGTACACCTGATAGAGTTTACTGTTGATGATTAACGGAAGTTGAAAGGTAGACACACTGATAATGACATTTTAATTAGAGAATGGGTTCTTTCTGAAATATAATTGGATGGACACACAAGCATTTATTGAGCAAAACAATACTAGTGAGTGTCTTTTCTGAATGGCTCTGACATAATCAGTAGCCTCAGTAAAGGACATCTAGACGAGGCTGGAAGTCATGGGGTCAGAGTTCCAGTGGTGGGTCTAGTCTGATCTAACCTGCGGTGTCTCCTTGGGCAAACCACTCAACTGCACTGGGCCATTCTTCTCCGAGATCTTTTAAAATTCCAGCATCTTTTGAAAAGAAGAGCACATGCTCATTGTAGCTCACTTTTTCTTGCTGGGCACCTCTAAAAGCCATTCGGATTTTAGCATGGTTGAAAGACTAGGGAGGGAGGGAAACTTATAGTCAGAAAAATGTTCTTTTTTCTGGACAGAGCCTGGGCTATCACGTTGAAATTCATAAATATTCAGTCTTTATCGACTCTGAATACTGAATACGGTCCCATGAAGGATGGCTAAGATAAATTTTATTACTTACAGCCTGGCTGGGAGGGAGAGAGGTAAGAAAAACTTAACATGACCCCAGGCAAAATGAAACAACTATGTGGCAATGTGGGGTGGGACCAGAAAGGAAGACCTGTCTTACTCAGGGATGTGGGCGAGGTGAGTGGCTTGTGGCTACTCGGGCCTCAAAGAAGAGTCTGGTGCCTTCAACGGAGTGAGGAATTATAAATTTAACCAAACCCATTGACCTAAGGGCACAGAGCCCTTGTGCACAGTAATTGATTTTATTTTCTGAATGCTGAAGCAATTCAAAACTTACATTTCTAGAGAACACATACACTGATTTTTGCCCATTACTTATACAGCTCACTTTGTTTACTGTGGACAGTTCAACCATATTTTCCATGATCGTGAACTTACTTGCCACTCCCTTCCCAAATGCTCCTGTTTTAGAAGAGCATTCTAGGTGATTCTCGGGAGCACAGTGAGTAGAAGGTGGAAGGTATGATGATTTCCAACATGTGCTCATTATGATGCAATCTCATGCAACAGAACAATTTTGAGGACCTGTGGTGTAGGCTATAATGGGATTCTACCTGTATTTGATCTTGCCACCTGAAGTCGGCTGCTAATTAGACTGTGTATCTTTTTCTTCTTCTAAGTGCCTATTAACAGTCAAATGCCCCCACACAAAAGCCTATACAAACAACTTCTACCAAGGCTCCTATACCCTCTGGTGCCTTTCCAAACCTCCCTCACACAATTTTCTTAATTATATCTTCTACCGTCCCCAGCTGCACCACTGCAGCAGCTGCTGCTAACCCTAAATAAATATTTCCTGTTCTCCTTAGAAACAATTAAACCCCGGCTTTACCAACCCTTTGGCATGGAAGGGTCACACTGACGGTGGCACAACAGTCGCCCTTTGTCCTTGTGAGTTGAGCAGAGACTAATGCTTGAGTCTTCTACTAAAGTCCTTTGTCTTCAAACAGAGTAGCCTCGGCTGGTGTCTGTAGGCTTTTGTTTATGCATAGAGAGATTGGTGCTCTTAGAAAATCACTCCCAGGAGCATTCCAACCTCCAGGCAACAGAAACAGGTGGGATGTGTGCCAACAGATGTGTGCTAGCCTTGGGGTGAAGGGTGCTGATAGACTTGGCAAGCCTCCAGAGGGCTGGAGCTGATGAGGCCCATACCAAGTCTTCTTCTAGCCTCTCTGCCTTTCCAGGGGATGCTGAGGGCCTCAGGTGCTGGTTTGCAAACTTGCCTTCTCCCAGGTATTACCTGGAGGTTTTAAAAATGCTAAAGCCTGAACTTACCCCAAGAGAGCATAGAGATGGCTCTGGTCATTCAGATATTTGAAAGGCCTCTGGATGATTCTAATGGCAACAAAATATGAGCTCTACTGGCTTGAACTAACTCCCCTCACATACCTGCTGGCTCTTTGGGTGCCCCCCCCCTTTTTTTTTTCCCCTGCAGTGGTTCTCTCTGATGACCAGCAAGACCGAGGCAGATGAGACTGGGCTTCAGACCTTGATTGTTGGCCTGGCTCTGCTTCTAACTGCAGAACCTGCCTAAAGGAAGAGTGTATCGAGATGGTCCGTCCTGCCCCTTCAAGCCTAAGCTCTACTTTCCTTTGGTTTGACTCCTTAGACACACAAGAGTGCTTCCCAACAACTAACCTAAGAATCAGGTTTAATTCAAAGGGATTCCCAAGATGGTGGAGGAGCAACCTACCCTGAGTCCCAAGTGAAGCTGCCCCCGGTTAACCCTGGGGAAGTTATCGGGAGAGGGTGCTATTTGGCTCAAAGGGTCATGTCTGTATAGGCTGAGCTGATCTGCCTGCAAGACCAAGAAGGCTTCGTGTAACCTACCGGAGCCTTTTCACTGGAGTTGCTTAGGTCTTGTGTGAGGCCTACTTCTGTGCTTTGATGTCAACTTTTAGAGACACTTTCCTTTTTCCCTTATCAATGTGAAGATGCTATATCCAGAGAGTAATGTAAATTTGGACTCCCCTTGTCAGTGCTAACATCCTAGTTGCAGGTGGCTCTGGGCAGCCTCTTTGCCAGCACATCTTACAGGCCAACAAGCAGCCTTTGGAAAGTCCACTCGACGAGGAAGATCAAATGGTGGCAGAGTGGCAACTCTCTCAGAAGCAGCTCATCCATCATTTCAACTTCATCTCATTTACAATAAGCACTTTCAATTCCTACCTTAATTAAGGAGCTGAAAAGCACATGGTGGGGCATAAATATAGCCAGTGTGAGTCCTGGGTAAAATCTCTGTGTCCTTGAAACAACAACGACCACTTGAGTATTTGGTTTTCCTGGGCTTCCTGTGTGGAGTAAGGCAGTGGTTTCAGGAATCACAGGTGGTAACTGTTGACCCTAAGAGTTTTCCATCCCTCATGGAGTCTACGCTGTCAGTCAGTCAACACCATTTATTGAACTCCCACTCATTGTTGAGCTGTGGAAAGCTTCAGAGTAAGTCAATAACACGTGCATTAATGTGCACTATGATTGCTGTGAGCCAGGCTGTGTGGGGGTGTGGGTGTGGATTCTTCCTTAAACACGTAGGAGGTGACACCGTAGGCTTCATGCATTCACTAACTAGCTAACAGTCTTTGAATCTCCAATGGTGCAAGTCACTGCTAGATTTTGAAGGAGATGCAGAAATGAACAAGACAGTCTTTATGCCCACAGACCTTACACTACAGCAAAATGGGGGAAGGGAGGGGCAAAGAAAATGTAGTGAAAGCAGGGCACTTACCATGAATGTTCTGGGCCCTTTACATTCTTGAGTTCGTTTAAATCTCACAGTAACCCTTTGAAGGAGATGTTTTCTATGCACCCCCTTCTTCTAACTGAGTGGTTAAGGAGTTCGAAGCTGAGAGGTTTAACTGAGGTCACAGAGCTCAAAGAGGTGAAGTGAGTCTTATCCCCCCTCTTCTAATCTAGTGCTTCCGTAGGAGTGTCTAAGAGAGGCAGGGAGAAAGGGAGCACATGAAGATTGGAGAGACGCTTATTCTAGTCTCTGGAATTATGGAAGGCTTTGTTACAGATCAAGGAGCCCAAGCTTTTAACTCTCATTAATTGTTGATTAGGTAGCGGTAGAAATGCCCAACACAAAGCAAGAAGGGTCTTGCAAAGGAGAGCAGAAAAGAATGATGCCAGAAGTGGGAGCAAGGAAAATAAGTTGGAGCTAGGGCAAGTGGAAAGCTGGCTGGTGGTAACTGCCACCTCTGTGCTTAGCCGCCCTCCCATCTGAAGTCACTGAGTACTCCAAGCAGATTTTCCCTCACCCACTAAAACCCGCCCTTAATCTTTAGATCAGTTTAGCAAACACTCTAATGATAAGGCTGCTGAAGAAACTTCTTTCCTGAGTACCCTGGAAAAGCTCAGGGAAATGTTTTGGATGCTTGCTCCTTCTCAGATCTTTGAAGGCAGAGCCTAGGAATTTCCCCACCCAGGGGGCTCCCTATGCTGCCTTCAGGAGGTCACAGAAATATCCCAGGGCAAAGAAGCACCTGGGGTTTCTCAAGATGAATGCACTATTTTCCCATGACTGCCATGTTGGAAATTGTAGGGCCCCTTCTAGCTCGCATTCTTTGGTTTGACTTGGAGTCATAATATGTTTTCATGATCCTTGGTGTAAATAAAGAATAAAAATGTGTTTTTTCATTTACTTTGAATGGCAGTTTCTATTTATAATTAGTCAAGAATATTTAAACCCTCCATTTTTCTTAGAGAAAAACAAAGCCTTCACAATGGCCCACCTGCTCTATACAATTCGTACCTCCTTCCCACCTTCTCGCACCACAAACCCCTACCTGGTTTCTGACCTCATCTTTTATTGCTTTTCTCTTTGCTATCTATTATCCATCCACACTGACCTCATTTCAGTTCCATGCATACGTCAGGGCTTTTACATTGGTGATTCTGTCTCCTGGAACGTTTCTATTTCAAATGTCCCTGTGGCTTTTTCAGTTTCAGTTGTCTTACTTTCCTTAAGAGAGACATCCCTTGATGCCTGATCACTTTATTTAAAATTGCAACTTCTCTCTCTCTTGTTTCCCCTCTGGGCTTTAGTTTTCTTGAGTACTCATCACCTTGTTATATGTGTGTGTGTGTGTGTGTGTGTGTGTGTGTGTGTGTGTATGGGTTTTTTTTGTTTGTTTTTTGTTTTTTGCTTAAACTGTAGTGAAATGTAAGTTTTATGAGGGAAAACTATGGGTGTCTTAATCATGACTGGGTGTTCAATATAGTCCCAGATACAGAGTGAATGTTCAATAAACATTTTTTAAAATTTCTTCAACTAACATTAAAAATAAAGTTAAGTCGCCCCAGCAGCAATGATCACACCTAGCCTCTAGAGTTTAAGTTCTAATATCGTTCCCAAATAAAAGAAAACAGGCTCTTTGAAGAAATGGCTGATTCTATGACTGGACAGGAAATATGTATGGTGAACTTGGAGTATCTTGCAGTGCCAGAAAGTGAGGCAGTACTAAAAGAAAAAACAAAACAAAACAAAACCCCAAAGTAATCGACCAACCAAACAAAAAACAAAACAAAAACCCCCTCCATTGATGGTGGTATGTCAGCTGGTGGAGGTCCCAGTGACAAAACGGGAACAATCTGGGCAGCAAACTAAAGTAGTGTTGAATTACAACACAAAGTATGAAATAAATATCCATGAAAGAAAATCCATGAGTCTATACCGACATAGGTAATGACCGACTAAATACACAGGAACGAAGAGACAAATCTCTGCAGGAAAATTCTAAATAATTGATGTAGATATTCTGTCCTCAAGAAGGAAGACTATAAGTCCTTGTTCCTTAAGTGTGGGCTGCACATAGTGATTTCCTACCAAAAAGTGCAGTATGGACAGAGAGAGAGAGAGAGGGAGAGTAAACGAACATTGTGGTAGAAAAGCCTGGTAAACACTCCCTCAGCCTGGTGTTCAAGGCCAGCATCAGCAGTGATAAATCATGGTGATCATATATGTCCTTTTATGATCTGATGAAAATAACACTTTTACCTTTCTAGTCTTCCTACCCAAAGCCCATAAGCCCAGCCTAATCATGAGAAAACATCAGACAAGTCTCCACCAAGGGACATTCTATAAAATACTCAACCGCTACCCTTCAAAACTTGTCAAGGTCATCAAAAATAAGGAAAGTCAGAGGAACTGTCACAGCAAAGAGGAGCCTGAGGAGACATGACAGTTCAAAGTAATGTGGTATCCTGGAGGGGATTCTGGAACAGAGAAGACTTAGGGAAAACCGAGGCAATCTAAATAAACTCTGGACATTAGTTAATAATTCTATATCAGTAATTACAACAAATGTGACATACTCTTGCAAGAGATTACTAATAAGGGAAATGGATGTGGGGTATATGGAAACTCTGTAATATCTTTGCAATTTCTCTATAAGATCTAAAACTGTTAAAAAAAATTAAGTCAAAAAAGATAAAAGAAAGCCAGAGCCAACTTCAAATTAGTTAGGAAGCCAGAAAACCATTATTGTATCTTGAATATGTCAGTTTCAGTTGAAAATGTGCCAACTCTCTGGGAATGATTATCCTGGCAGCTCTATTAATCTCCTGATACTGGTAATAACTGTACTCCTTTTAAATTTAGAAATGAAATAAATGGTCATTTTTCTTCCCAGCATTTTTTCCCTTTGCTCTTGGTGTTAAGCCTTGAGGTAACCTTTAAAAGCACACTTATTTACCAAAGAATGCAATAATTAATAATTCTACATCTTATTTCTTAAACTTACTATTGATTACTTTCCTCCAATATCTTATATATTATCAATAATTTACTCCAAAATTATTTCCTTCTTTTTGTTTTTTGTCTCTGAGACAAAAATTGGAGACTCATCTTCGTCTTCTGGAAGGATGGGTTACCTCTAACATGACCCATAATCTATACCTATATATATATATTAACCTAATGTGCTTGAGGTAAATTGTCTATAATCTCACGCTAGGTGAAATTGGTTCTTTTAGAGAATAATAATAAAATGACGTGGTGATTCATATTTTTGCTGCAGTGCAGTTTCATCTGGAAGAAAACTCATCAATTGAAAAAATAGAATTGAATAAAAATTAATAATTTTTTATGTTTTAGATGCAGAACAAAATCCCCTCTTAAAAAATCTTTGGCTTTGTTTTTTCAGCATGTGGCTGTGACCCAATGATTCTCCTTTGATCTCCTACCCTTAGTACTTTGTTTCTCTGGGACAAAAAAAAAAAAGAATGTTAACAATATTGGCTTCAGTCAGTTGGGCTGAGTCTCTTTTTAACCATCTATTTTAACTACACCTGAGAATGTCAACCTTGGGTTTGCTCGGCTTTTCCAGGGTGTATAAACATTGTAAAATAAAAATACTCGAATCCAAGTACAAAACTGAATTTGCACCCTACCCCCTGTGCTACTCTTGAACTGTTTAAACCCAGTCAGGGGATTTCACTGCTCTACATCTTGGTTTCTTAACTTGCAAAATGGCGACCGAACTTTCTCTCCTGCCTGCTTTCCTTCCACGTTGGGTTGGGAGCAACAAAGAAGAGAAAAGACGCAAGCATTTCATGTAAACCACAGAGCGCAATAGGAGGGTGAATGATCATAATTAAAAATATTTGCAGTTATCAACACATTTTTTTTTTACAGTTTTTCACAATAACTTTTGGAGAACTCTTAGACTTAGTTTTAACTGGTTTAGAGTGCTTGTATCCAGGCCCCCATCTTGGCTTTCTCCTGCACAGTCGGTCCTGCTCCCATCTTGGCCTTGCTTATGTGTTATGTATTTCCAGACCTGCATTTCCCTAAATCTTTCCCACCCACCCATTCTTTCCCTTCTGCGGACACACCAAGAATATTTCTTTCTGGCTTCAGATATTAGTTTCACCTCTCTGAGCTTCAGCTTCCTCACCCATCGAAGGGGATAATGATAATAATGCCCATGATCTGGGGTTGCTTTGGGGATTAACAAGATGGTGTGTTTGAGGTGAAGTGCCAGAGGAAACCGAATAGGAGCTCAGCAGATATTTGTAGGGTAAGTGGGTGGATTTCCTCCCATGGATTTCCAGGTGCTTTGTGCCCTCTGTGTTATTTTTTGCCCTGGTTCTGATGATAAGCCCAGTTCTTTGGCACGTTGGTGGGGCCATGGCCTGAGCCTAGAGCTGTGTAGTGAACCAGGCCATTTAGATGATGGTGAGAAAGTGAAATTTATCATCTAGATCTAGTCTTGGCCAAACCCTGTCCTTTTTTGTCAGGTTGGATTGGCCTGGTCCAAAAAAGCATATTGTAAAAACTTAAAGGAACTGAAGTAAGGGAACTGCCCATTGGCCCAGCCTCCTGGCTGTAGCACTGGGTACGGCCTGTGTCCTGAGCAGGCAGTGGGTCGGCTCTGCCTGCCGCTGCGCTTACCCCGTGATCCTAGCCCAGGGTTTCAGCATCATCGGGGGAAAGATGTGACCTCTGGGAACTTTGCTGCTAACACTCCCATCAGTCCTGACAATGATCCTCAGAAGAGCTCCCAGGGACTGTCCCAGTGAGCGCTGTGTGCGGCAGCCATGTCCCAAAGATCGAGGTGCTTCTGGCCTGCCCTGTGAGTAGAGGGGAGGAGGGGAGAGTGGCTGGAAGGAGGGAAGAAGGATCGGTGAGCGGGCCTGCTCTGAGGATGTGATAGGAGCCAACACTAGTGCTGGTCCTCCCAGCCTGTTGCTTTTGTGGCCTCTCCTCACATCTCAGCACCCAGTACGGCCTGTCTGCTTTGGTTCTGGGATTTTCTCATGGACGGCTTCTGACTGTCTACCTACAGGAATAACAGGGACGGCTCTTTGGGGCCGTTGGGATTTTTGTCTTGCCTGTGGCATTCTCTCAGGACAAAGCACAAAGCATCGACACTAAGGACGTCCTGAGCCCTCCGTGGCAGGTGGAGGATGGACAGCTGCTGCGGAGCCGGATTCCGGGCTCTGAGCACGCGGAGTCTACCTGGGCTCTCTCCCGGGACGGCAGTGGGGCTTCAAAGAGCTGTTGCTTCCTCTTAAAAATCTCTTAATGGTGGAATGCCCTGGGGCTCCCAGGGAACATTTCTGGAGGGGAGACTTCTTCAATATTGTTACTTTTCATTATCTTTGCCCTGTTTGGGGTGGGAGCGAGATCTCCTGTTCATTGTGATCCTTGGAAGTCCTCATCCTCCCCAGAGACCATGAGGCCAGCCGTGTTACTTCCCGTCCCCCTCTAGGTTGCTGACCTGTGTGTCTGCGGTCAATTCTTAGTCTCCAACATCTTTTCAGTTTGCCACAGTTAATGGGCACCCATGCGGCTATTTTAAGACTTTTCTTGAGGTGGGGAGCCCCCAGGACACGCATCACTACCTGCGTGTTATTTGTGTTACGCATATGTTGAATTTATTTCTCTGGAGAACTCCATGCTTATCCAACCAGGTGCCATAAATCTCTTCTAAAATGTCATCGCTTGGGTTAAGTTCAGGGCTATGAGACTCTAAGGACTGTGTTGGATTAATCAGACTCTGTATTTGTTCTTTCGGTGCCATTCCAGCCACAGGGGTACCCTAGTTTTCAATATTCTCCTGGGTTTCTGGCTCCCTCCATGGTACTCTGGGAAGCAATTGGGAAGAATGATAGCTAACATCAACCCTTTGGCCAGTAACTAAATGGGCAGAACATGAGGAAGCCTGAGAAGGCTCCTTCCAAGCAGGACAAGACCCAGAGATACCCGGAAAAGAACTTCCAGAAGTATTTCTGAATTGGATTGCAAAGCTCAGTGTTCACTAAGCCAAAAATCATTTTCCCTAGAAAATGTCAAGCATCCAGTGGCCAAAAGGTGGCAGTCCTCACCCACCATTCATGTCCTTCCACAGTAAGGTCCTCCTCGCGCGTTGTCCTGTTCCTTCTATTAGTTCTTTCATAATAAAATATTATACCCTCAACCTCTCCTGGTAAAACAAGCGATAAAACAGACCTTATTCTTTGGGTTTATCTGTGTTTTGATATATGCCAGTCCTTATCCCTCTGAGTGCACCATGCCAAAGGTAAACCGTTTCCATTTTCAGTAGGTCTTGGCTTGGCTCCGAGCTCTGTGTCTAAGACTCTGCTGTATTGTTGAGCACCTTTATATAAAATTGTCTCTGACCATATCCAAGATTGTAATTTGTCTCCAGAGTTTGCCTCTCTCGATGTCATAAACCGTGAAAACACAGCTGGAGCAATTTGCAGTTTGTGGAAAAACTCTGGAGTATTTTTGCTGAAGTACTAACTCGGGGATCTTGCTTTCTTATTTCCTGTTTCATTGTTGTTTGTTAATGGCCAGTGGGCTGTTTCAAATTTGCCTGGTCCCTCAATATGGTTGCGCGCACCTCCTGTCGCGGTATGGCACGAATGGGCGCAGCAAAATGGCCTTGATTGGAGAATGAATTCAAGAACCCATCACTGAGAGTAAAATCAGAGCAACAATTTGGAAAGAAGCTAGGCTTGTAAGCTCCGAGTTATATGCATGTGGAGCCTGAGGCTTTCAAACAATCCAATCCCACTCTGTTAAAGCTTTCCATCAACCCCAAATATTTTTGAGATATACTTACAGAATCAGCACTACAGAGTAAGGGAGACTTTTGCAGCCTCCCGATGTACGCGTCTTTAGAATCAAAGACATAAAACGTGACGGGGAGCAACAGGCCAGCACGGAGTAAAGGCAGAAAGTAAGAAGATTAATGCCTTTAATGCCTCCCCAACCTAGAATTTGGAAATCTAGAAACCTCAGTCATTTAGAACACAGACACAAAATCATACATGCGTTAAAAGAATTTCTGAGCCACATGGAAAATCATTATCATCAAGTACAAGCACTCTTCTTTATAGAAATAAAGCCTATAGGAATTTTAGGACTTTCACGCCTGCAATAATACAAGGTAGGTGCTCAATAAACATTTATAAAATCAATGGGTGATGAGTGGAGAGAAGCAGAACTCCAATGGAAGCATGCTTGCTGAGCACAGTCATGAAATGATGGCAGGGAGGAACCTTGCCTCGCATTCTCCAGCTCTCTCTCTGAACACAACACCACTCTAGCACAATTAAAGACTTCAAATAGTGTCCCCTTCTATTCTTCACATGTTCAACCACTGATTTCCCCGGTAATCTTACCAAGACTCTTACCACGTTGGTAGTGTTATTCATTACTTCTACTGAATTTTAGAGGTAAAGTCAGATCATAGTTACAAGAGTTTACATGTTCAGCTCCAGGCCATCTAGAGTCACAGAGCAAGCCTAAGATGATATGTATCGCTAGATCTTTCACCATGAGGGCTCTTTTCTGAGATTCTGCTGTCTATACATTTGCTAGCCTCATTCCACATTTTCAAAACTAGAAGATGCTGTTTAATGTGTTGGCCTGGTTCTTTAAATATAGTTTTTTTTTTTTTTTTTTTTTTTTTAATCTTTGTAGGCGGATGTTGAGTTTCCAGAATGTTCTTAAAGTGGAAAAGTCTGGGTCTTTCCAACATCAACTCATTCTAGTATTACAGAAACTGAAGGACGAGTTGCTTATCTAAATTTTTCACTTACCAATCAGTTTTCATGGTGATTTTCAGATCTGGCTTAATCTCAGGACAGGTCTTATAGATAAGCGATTAGTGTTGTTCCTGAATGGCAGCTCTAGGTCATGCCTCACTTCCAGCGGTTCCAACTCAGTGAGATTCAAGAAAGAAATGCCCCTATTCATTCCACCAAACTAAACTCATGAGTACGACTCTTTTTCTCTCTACAAAGTTGTGTGTGTGTGTGTGTGTGTGTGTGTGTGTGTGTGTGTGTGTGTTTCCATTGACAACAGTAGGTTCAGGCAAACACAAAGGTCACTCCAGCTTCTATTTTGAACTTATATACTGCCCCAAAGATTAATGAAGTGCAAAAGCCAAGAGAGTCCTAAGCTAAACATAGTTAAACAAAATAAGTCTACTTCTAGAAAATTCACATATTGATTTGAAAACCTAACCAGAAAATTATTTCTGGATTTCTTATTCTATTGGTTGGGTTTTATTGGTGGGCATGATTAAGAGTCAACTGTATGTATTTTTTTTGAACCACGACTCTGCCCACACTATCCAGATTGTTTTTGAAACTATGGAATTTTCCATCCAGGTTGCATTTTCCTTGTTTGCTTCCATCAAATATCTCTGCCCAAGTAGTTTCTACTGTGGCTCAGTTTTTCCATTTTTTTAATATAGAGGGTTGATCCAGCTGTAATTGTGTGTGGTTATATACTGACAACCCACATAAACAAACATCAACAAACACAGTCCTTTGATAGGGTGATGTCATCCCAGTTGGAGTTTCAAAAGCAAATACAAGTGGGCAACTTGGACACCTGTGTCAGCTCTTCTTAGTTCTCCCTCCCCCTGCCCTTGATGATGAAATAATTATCTTCACTGAAGGTGGAATGCTCTGCCGACACCAGCTCACCTAGCTCCAGCCCTTGAAGGGCAACTTCACATCACCTTGTCTAGATTGACATTGGGGCCACCTGGGTCTCAGCTGTAAAGAAACCCCGTGCTTTGCTTAAACAGTAGACCACAATCAAAATAGGTGAGAGATGAATGGTGGGGGCGGGGGGAGAAAGAGAGTGAGACAGAGAGAGAGAAAGGCTATCAGACTTAATATTGACTCACATTAGAGAGCTAGAGAACTCTCTGTGGTCTGCTAAAGTGTCATTATCATTTGTCAGGTGTACAGTGGACCTGGAGAAAAGGGACAATGAGGCCTTTGTAGGTATCTGAATCAACATTCCAAATAATTCAATCCCTGTTCACAGGTTAGAACATACCTTCCTGACCCTCCTCCTTCTCCTCTTCTCAAAGAAACCACTCCTTCCATCTCCCAGGAGCATTACATCAATCGGTGCATTCACTTTTCCTCAGTATGACAGCTGGTTAAGAGAGGGCATAAGATTCCATTCTGAATAGCTATTGTATAGAAACAGCTGTTGGAATGATTTTTCATGTTGTTCAACCTTGTTTCCAGCATCAGAAGATTTAGAAATTGTTGGAGAGACTTTGATCTTTTGTTTTAAGTTTATTTCATAGAAAAAGTGAATGCCATTTATGGTTAAAAAAAAAAAACCAGCAACAACAACAATGGGGGTGGGGAGGGTAATTTGCTTTTGAGATTTATAAAATAATCTTTCTACGCACTTTAATTCAGCATTAAAAATGGCAACGGTCACATGTACCTTCGTGACACAATGCACTAGGGCAATGTAAGCTCAGCTGTGCCCTGTCACCCAGGGTGGCTGTGCCTGGTCGCCTCTCCCTCATGCATTCAGTTTTGCATTGGGTCTTGCTTCCATTCCATCTTCTACCCTGGCAACATCTTCCCTTTCCTTTTGCTTTTCATGTCTCTTACCTCCTTTTGAAACCATTAAGCCAGATCTAGAACTCTTCTGAAGGGATTTGTTTTCTTCTCTGTTAGCACTTGGAATAAAATGGAAAGAAAATAGCAGTATCAAATAAAGAAGTAAAAATCTACCTTCGTGCCCATGGTAGTCAAAAGACTCTCACACTGGGAAGTTCGGGGACAGGATTTTGGATTTCCAGAGATTAAAAACCAGAACTAATATTGGATTGATGAATGGATAAGGCATCAAAATCATGTCCTTTAGTTGTTCTGAATGTAACCCAAAAAGAAATTTCCAGAGCCCTTGAACCCTACATTGAAAAGTACATTTAATATGGCTGAAGTTTTTCCAACGCCAAGAAGAATATATGACTTCTTGGCAGGGCTGTTTTTCCAGAACACGGTTACCTTTGCCTCCTTTTGGGCTGAAGAGGACTGGTTCTCTTTACAAAAAAGAGAGAAAACATGGTGCAGGTTCTTAAAAGTGCTACTTTCCCAAGCCTTTCCTTAGTGGTTGGAACATTGATTAAGAGGAAGGGTAACTAAAGTCTTAGATACCATTTACCCACAGATACTAACTTGAGAAGGTACCTCATTGACTTAAACTCACATCATGGCACAAATTATGTGTCTAGGGGAAGAGAGGAAACTAGGAAGTACTGGATCCCATGGTGTGTGTTGTGTATATGGATGGCTTTTGCCTAAGCCCAGTACTCTTTGGATTCAGAAGCAAATATTCATAGTGAAATAATGTTTTTGTAGTTTTCATTACTGTGTCATGAAAGAACACTTTGGGCTCAGGTCTTAGAGGCTCAAAGCCAGGTATCTCCCCTGGAGAATACTTCAGCACGCCCACTGACAAGAGTACTCAACCGCAAATTTATCTGTAGAGGATTTGGTCAATATAGCCAGTTAGGCCCCTCTAATGCAGCCACATTGTGAACTGTGTAAATTAGCAACCTGATGCTGAACCTAGGAATAATAATATATGTGAGGAAAGTCAGCCTGCGATATTGCCATTTACTCACTTCGTGAACACAGTTGTTGAATGTCCACCATATTGATTTAACAATGGGAAAAAAATGACTCATAAACTAGAAATCTAATTTTTATATTTTCTCATAGTAAGCTCCTAGTTGTTGGATATGGGATGTATGGACTTCTTCTTCTTCTTTTTCTTCTTTTTTTTTTTTTTTCTTCTCCAGGTATTAGTTGCCCCTCAAGAAGGACAGAAAATATGGCATTTCCTTGGGTATTTGCTCACCATGGGCACATGACCGGACAGAAGAGAAAAAGCTAGGGAGGCAGGGTGAAGGGGAGAGGAGAAGGGAGACATTGAGCCATTATTCAGATCTTTGAGAGTCTCTTGGTGGTTTATTTATTGTGAGGAGCCAGAAAACAAATCCATTCTAAACTTTCTCCTTCCTGGCAGATTTTTCAAAGCTGAGGTTTCTCTGCTGACTGTGCATGTCCTTTTATCATGTGTTTGGTTTTTCAGTATCAAGCCATTTCACAGAGAAGAGAGAACATTTACTTTCAATTAATAAACTACCCTGCAATTACCCTTTGTTCATAAGCATGCAGATGCTTCTGTGTGTGCAGATGAGAGCTTACACATGAAACAGTTTTCCCCATTAGCTTCCCAAGGCTGTCCTCCCTCCTCACTGTGTTTTCCGGTTTGCCTTCTTCCTTGGCGCTAGGGTTACGCCTGCTCACTGGCAGATTTGCAGAGAGACACCCACATGGCTATGAACACACATTTTACATTCACTTACAAACCAAGAATACAGATTTTTTTTCCCCCCAAATACTTGTGAAGATTTTCAACTTTGATCTCTATGAATTAGGTAACTTCCTGTCACTGATCTTAATGGCCATCTTCTTGTATAAAGTGTAATTATGCTCTGAAAAGGAGCTTTCAGGGTGCCTGAGTGGCTCAGTCAAGTAAGCCCCTGCCTTCTGCTCTGGTCAGGATCCCAAGGTCCTGGGATAGAGCCCCACATCATTGGGTTCCTGCTTCTCCTTCTCCCTCTGCCCTTACCCGCTCTCCCCACTTGTGCTCTCTCACTGTCTCTCAAATGAATAAAATCTTTAAAAGAAAGGAAGAAAAAAAGAAAGAAAAAAAAAGGAAAGAAAGAAAAAGAAAGAAAGAAAGAAAGGAAGGAAGGAAGGAAGGAAGGAAGGAAGAAAAGGAGCTTTTATTGATTTTATTGAAATGGGTGGTTTTTTTGAAAACAGTTGGTCCTCTGGCTCATTCTCTTGGTTGTGTCAATATTTGGAGCTTCAGGACTGTGTAGACATAGAATGAATTGTATGCCCCTTGAAGGCAGCACTGATCTTTCTCATCTTTGTATTCTCATAATTGAAAACAGTCAGGAATATAATAGGCTGTGATATCCATACCCAGATACGGGTGTAGATAAAGAGACAATACAAAAAACTGTATTTAAGCTGGGCTGTCATCACCCCAAGAGAGTGGGAATGCTCTTCACATTTGTCCTTTGGGTCTTTTCCAACTATTCTAAACAGGCCAAGACACAACTTTCCTTTCTTTCTATATCCTGGGGAAAATGGTTAAAGAATTGACTAAAAGAAAACAAATTTAAAAATCAACATTGAGGGCACCTGGGTGGCTCAGAAGGTTAAGCGTCTGCCTTTGGCTCAGGTCATGATCTCAGGGTCCTGGGATTGAGTCCCACGTCGGGCTCTCTGCTCCCCCTCTTTCTCTGCCTGCCTCTCTGCCTATTTGTGATCTCTCTCTCTCTGTGAAATACATAAATAAAATCTTTTAAAAAACCCCAGCGTTGACACTTACTGAAAGCAAGGCTCAAACTCTATGAATCTCTGCCAATGTGAATATAGTGGATACTACTCGTTTGTTAGGTTAAATATTGAATAATCCTCCAGGTTGTTCAAAGAGCCTTCCCCCAAAATACTTGTTTTTGGGAGATAGAAATTTTCCCCATATAGCCTTGTGAGCAAAATTCCCAACAACAAAAAAATTCATGACTATTATAAAAGATTCAGCAACTACAGAAACATAGAAATATGGAAATGAAAATCATCCATGTTCCAACCATGAATCCCCACTGAGACAATGTGTCATATGTCATTCTAGATTTATTCCACAGATACACTGAATGTCTACACATTCATCCTTTATCAACATTGATCTTTACCAAGAATAGTATGCACATGGTTTTTGAACTTTGTTTTCTTCCTAAATGTTATGTGATTTTTGCCTCATCGTTTTATTGGCTTTCTAGTATTCCAGCATGTGAATATATTACAGTCAAGAACTTATTCACGGACATCTGAGTGGTCTCCAATACCACTACACATTTAATACTTGTTTAAAACATTGGAAGTGACACTGGACAGCACAAAGAGGAATACAGAAAGTTATTTTGGCTGCAGCAGAGCCTTAAAATCTATTTATGATTTAGCATGATGCTTATACATTAAAAAGATTAAAATATATAATAACTAAAAACACTTGAAGCTCTACAAAAAAGCTGGTAGATTAATTGTACAGTAAGTTCAAGATTATGGATTAGTCATTTTATCCATCACTAGATAGTATTTTTATAAAAATATAATTATAAAAATGTATAATTATAAAATATATGAATGATGTAAGGAGATAGTAAAGGTGTTAATAGATGGGGTCCAGCGCCCAGTACATATCTGAATATTGAGCTGGAAATCTTAGCCTCTGAGGCCATGTCTGTATTTAGACATAAGAGAAATCTACATTAAGAGGTTTAGGTTTATCATTGCCATTATAATTCGTTGTAAGGCCTACTGATATACATTTTTTAATGTTTCCTGTTTGGTGGTTTTCAAGTTGCAAATGTAGTTCATAAATTTTGCAGCACATTTAATAATACAAAATGAAGGTATCAAAGGTAAAACTAGACATTTTAGGGCAACTGTACATGGTTGGGAATATTGGGAATTTAACAAGGGCACCACAGCCCTTGGGATTCCTGTCACATTGCAGAGAGTGAAGGTTTTTACATGGTTTACAGTGATTTTCTAGTAGATGACAGTGTATTATGAGAACATTCTAACAGATAGACATAAAGTATCTTGCGTTCTCCAGTTGACAGCATCTCTGATTATCCCTCAAACTCATACTCCCTTGACCCTTATATCTTATGGAAATCCTCTCTGTCAACGAATGTGGCTCTAAATCATTCTTTCTAATAGAGGCATCACATATCTCATACAACTTATATGCAGAAGTTGAAAGGCATAAAGGGATACAATGGGTACCAATTGTCAATATTTCAAAAAACAATATACACGAGATCATCAGTATTTTAATTTTTGCCATAAAATTTCACTGGACATTTCTGTAATTGATGTCTATATTCATGACAGGAGGAAGTCATTTCTCCTTCCTAAAATACTTTTTAAATCCTCAAAGAAAGATTAAGTTATATTCAAGACTTTTGCAGGGTGAATATTCTTCTCATGTTCTTTGAAACTGACTAATCTATTGCTCATGTGTTTGATGCTTCTTTATTACAATAAATTACATCTTCATACAGGGATTTACAGCTTTCAGAACATCTTCCCATAATCTTGGTATTTGATCTTTGAAATTACAACATTGTGAGGCAGGAGGTGTCAGTTTCCAAATTTTCCTGTTGCGTAAGTGATGGCGTAGAGAGAGCAAGTGTCTTGTCCAAGGTCCTGTGGTCATAAAGTTACAGAGTCAGTTAATGGTCTTTACATGGCCCCATACTGCTTCAGAGGGTAGGATTAATCAGACCCCATCATTTTCTGACTGTCCTACTTAAATGGGGTTTTGCTTGCTCTGGGTGCTATAAAGTATATCAGTATAGCTTATAAGATCAATATTCTTATCTTTGTTAGAACAGATCCCTTTGTTGCACATTCTCCTGAATACATTTTTTACTTCCAAACTTTGTTTCTCAGGTGCTTGAGGAACATTTTGTTTTCACTTTCTACCCTGTGTACCAATAGCCTTCCCCACCACACACATATATATTTGAAAGGCTAAGTCTATCTATGATTTCAGCCCTTGCAAATACAATCTGGTATAACAATAAACTATTAATTAGCACTAATAACGTAACTTGGTCCTTCAAATCTTCTGTCATGCATCTCTTGTTCTAGTCTAAGCTAAGCTTATAGTTAAGGTGCTTTAACAACTATTAACAGCTTTCTTCATTAACATTTAAGAATAATCTCTTATCGTTGGATTGTGTGTACACAACTTTAAAAAAGCCACACGATTTCAGGTTTTCTGAGGTAGGGAAGGGGAATATAATGTAGAATAAAACCATTTCTTTAAGTCATGATGAGATGGAAGTGTTTCAGATCACAGTGGTCTGCTAACATCGCAACACCACCACCACCAAAAAGCAAAGCATTCTTCCTCTTAAATTAAAAAATGAACATCTGGATCTTTTTGTCAGAAGCTGGTAGGTTAGGTAACAGCTCTTCTTCACATTTTAGCATTACAGGCTAAAGAATCATGAACTGGGCAGAGCATCTGAGGCTGACTGTGGCGGGTCTGCAAGGATTAACATATTTATTAGTTACTTCCATCCATTATGGCTTTAGTCTTTTCCTGGGAATCCTGCAGACTATTGATTTCAGCCCTCCAAAGCTGCAGAGCAGGGCTATTCCTTTAGCTTTCTGAATGGCTAAGTAGAACAATAAGACCTACCACCCGGGCCAAGTCAGTGTCTTTGTCAGGGGATAATGTAGCTCTAGAAAGCCCTTTTCATCCATTGCAAAGGCCCATTATTCCTATGTATCTCTCCTCTATGCTTTGTGAAAAGGTTTATACAGTAAATAATGACTGACTATGTACTAGTTCTTTCTTCTTTTGCCAAGCTCTTTTTAGCTTTGGCAGCAATTTTGTTTTCCCTGTCATCATCTAATGTCTATTTATTTTACATTGCTACAAAGCCAGTGAAATTCCCTTATAAATCCCAGGTCATGAAGATGAAGCAGCAACCCGATTCCTTTTATTAAATGTCTGTAGTGTCCTCTGCTTTTTCTAATTAGGTTCAAAGTGGTCAGTGGCTTGAAAGGCTCGGGGCAGGAATCAAATCTGTTTGAACAATGCATTCCTCTAGGCCACGCATACTAGATGTTTGGATTTAATTAGAAGACAGGTATCAAAACTCAGATACTCTCTGAATTCATTGGGGACCTCATGACAAGGTCTCCCTTCCTTGATGGAGCGGACCCCTCCCTCTGGCGACCCCCCTCCCCCACAGTAGGCGTTAGGTATTTGGAGCCTGGGGCTGTTACTCACCCTGGAGTTTGCAGGGCTGTAGTTTGCTGTGTCAGCACTGCCACAGCATGAAGGTGAGAACAAGAAGCTCTGAAATTGAAGGGGAAGAGATAAAAGGAAAAGTGTGTGGAAGAAAAGAGAGGCTCTTTAACTGCTCTGTCAACCTGATTTTCTTCTCTTCAGTGCCAGGTGTGTTCTGAAGATGGATGGACGTAGGTGCAGCTGGTACCAGAGACCAGCTGTGAGCTCCATCTGGGTACCATTTGGTAGCAGATAGATTTTTTTTCAGGCCAGAGTCTCCTCCAATTGTGGTTAGAAAGTGAAAGTGAGAGGCCCACTGTGTTTTCTCCCACCTCAAATGCTCTTGTTCCAAGCCACCGCCTCTCCCCTTGTTGGCTTCTTATCAAAGGGAGGGGAATTATTTGACTGTGAAGGGAAGAGGGTGAGGGAGTTAGCTAATGAGAGCTGGTGGAGCTCAGACACAAAGCATCTCATGGAACACATTAGACATCAGATTACCCAACCCATACTTCCCATATTGTCTGTTATTACCCTCCTTCTAAGCTACGAGGCCATTGGTAGGGATGGTGCTGTTTTGAGGAGGGATTGTCAATGTTTGTGTCTGTGCAACACTAAAGCAACTGGTTGAAACATGAAAAGTTCAACACATTGGCTACAGATCTCTTTTGGTTGTGTAAGGAACCAGTTTGAGTCATTTGTCTTTACGTTGATGACGGGTGGCATGTGATGCCAGGAAAACCGCCTCAGCCAACCTGGTTCTTCCAGACAAAATAGTTTTTCAGAAATTGCATACCCCAGCACCTGGGTGGCTCAGTCAGTGAAGCTTTTGTCTTTGACTTAAGTCATGATTGCAAGGTCCTGGGATGGAGCCCTGCCTTGGGCTCCCTGCTGGGCAGGGAGTCTGCTTCTCACTCTGCCCCTCACCCCTGCTCCTGCTCTCTCTTTCAAATAAATAGGTAAAATTAAAAAAAAAATATATATATATATATATTGCATGCCTGAAAAGATCTTAAGTACATTTTTTGATAAAAATACCTTAAAAATCTAATTTGCTAGTATTTTAAAAATTGAACATTGGTCCCTTTTTTCCCCTACTGGCTGCATCAGTGTGGCATGGGCACTGACTGGATTATGTTATTGTTTTGGAATTAATTTGCTCTATCCTTGGCCATTCTGCAACTCTTCCATCCTTAGTCAGGACATCTGCAAAGGTTGGGCTACAGACTCTTTCAATGCTTAGAAAATACTTTTTGTACTGACAGTTGGTGGTTTCTTTTCACCTGAACCTCCTCTTTTAAAGAGGCAGCACCTACGGCATGTTTCTGGGCCCCAGTTCTTTATATTATTTGGATTTGGGACCGATGTGTTTCATAAGCATTCACAAAAATTAGCAAATCTGATCCGGGAGAGATTGCGATATCTTTTCTGGCAAACCGAGCTCATTTTTTCTTGCCAACACGGACATTTTCCAGAGTTGGTGTGGGCTCTTCAGCTTTCCTAATGTACTCAAGGTCAATGTTTCTATCCCTACAGGGAAACCATTGCTGAGAGACATAATCAAATTCAATTTTATTTTGCCTCTTAGTTTATTACCCTTTTACCTTCAAAAACCCAGAATAATTTAACAACATGCTGATAAGTATGATTAAATTATACCTGATTATTGCCTTGGGTGTTGGAAGGAAGAATTCAATGGGTGAGGTGGGGTGGAATGAACGATGGGATGAAGGGTGTGAAGGTGTAGCAGAGGCATAAACAGACCATCTGGAGCAGTGCTGGTCAATAAAAATACAATGAAAGCCACCAATGTAATCGTACATTTTTCAAAGTAGTTATTTTAAAACAGTAAACAAAGAAATGGGTATAATTGTAATTATTTTATTTAATTCACTATATCCCAAACAATTTCATTTGGACATGTAATTAAGGTAAAGATGACTAATGAGATATTTCACCTTCTTTTTTTGATTACTAAATCTTTAAAATCTGATGTATTTTATACTTACAGTACACCTCAACTGGAACTAGCCGCATTTCCAGTGCTCAGTAGCCATGAAAGGCTGATGACTACTATACTGGACAGTGGGGATCTGAGGAAATTAAAGGGGAAGCTAGTTTTAACTGAACATTTACTATGTACAAGGCACTGTGGTAGCAATTAATATACATTATGGCTAGCCTTCACAACCACTCTTTGAGGTGACTATGTTTTAAATTTGATGGAAGAGTGAGGTAGCTATATAATTTATGGTCCAAATTGGAGCCCTTTTGGAGTAATAAGACAGCTTTTACTAATTACCAAGGCCAATAGATATATCCAAGGACTATCCTAGGTAAACTAACATGAATAGTCAACCTAGATGGGGAAATAGGGTAGAATACATTAATAAGTTAATTTGCTCAAGATCTCAATGCTAGTAAATGGAAACATGATCTATGGATCTGTTCGTTCCTAAAGCCCATGCTTGGACTGCTGTTCCTTCTATAATCATTCCTTGATAGTTTACTTAACCATTCTAAACTGAAAGCATTGTTTTCAAAATCTGCTGGGAGCATAGTTCTCTATCAAGCAAAAAATACTCAACCGGTCTCTGTTCTTAGAAAGGACTTTCTAGGGGCTCCTGGGTGGCTCAGTTGTTTAAGTGACTGCCTTTGGCTCAGGTCATGATCCCGATTCCCAAGATGGAGCCCCCATCAGGTTTCCTGCTCAGAGGGACGGCTGCTTCTCCCTCTCTCATTCCCTCTGCTTGTGTTCCCTCTCCAGCTGTGCTTCTTTCCTTCTTTCTGTCAAATAAATAAGTAAAGTCTAAAAAAAAAAAAAAAAAAGAAAGGACTTTCTGAGGAAGCAGAACATACACAGAGACTGACTACATACGTGCCATTTTTAGCCTAGAAAAGGCAGTTTAGCTATATTTATTTGGTGGCAGGTTGGGAGATTGGGTGTACAGGTCTCCAGCCATTTTCTCTGGAATGCTCTGGCAAATGAAGTCACTTTCCCTTTTGGGGCACATATCACTGGAATCTGTTCACAGACATGTACGAGGTCTAGGAAAGAAAACATTGTGCTCTACTTTCTTCAGGTCTCTTTCTTCAGATGCCCGGGAAAATGAAACTTTCTCTCCATTGTAGATGAGTGGGTTCTCTGATCCTCAAAAAGTTGTTCTCTATTTGTTTGTCTATTCCCCAAAACGATCTCTTTGTCAGAAATGCATATATTGACCCCTTTTAGTGATAGTTAGAAGTAATGATGGCTGCAGAAAATCAGAACACAGCAGGAAAAAGGTTTGGGAATATTGCTGATAATGATAATCATTTATGAGTGACAGAGTGATTCCCATGTGCCAAACACTACTTTACTTGCCTTAATTCTATTAACTCATTTAATCCTAACAATAAAACTATGAAATAATATTATGATTATCCTCTCTTTATAGATAACTGGCTCCAAGAGTTTGGGTAACTTTTCTAAAATCACACAGCTAGTTACTGCCAGAGCTTGATCCTGAACCTAAGTTTGATTACAAAACACTCATCTCACATTAAGTAAAACTCAAACCTATGTGCATGACCAAGGACATTCCTTGGAAATAATCTGTATTATACATTTGCCGTGTCATCCTATTAAATCTCTGTTGTCCTGAGATCCCCTCAAAATATGTTATTAGCACATTGAATGAGATAGGTGACTGGTTTGTTTTTCATGTAATGGCAAAAGTTCCTTGGTGGACATTTGAGGAAATATTTTGGATGTTAATATGCACCTTTCTGTCCTTCAGGTTAAGCAGTTCAGTATGGCTGGAAATCTAAAATAGGATAAAAGATGAGCTCCCTTTCTTTCTCCACGTCTTAGTCATGGCTGTACTTGTATATTTTAGAGGTTGAGAAGCAGTGCCATTTTTTCTCATTTACATTCCTTTAGTCAAAAGGTGGATCACCTAAGTTGTCTAAGTATAGATATTTACCATGAAACTCAATAAGATATTACCAGATGTATATATATATTCCCTCCCCTCCTGAACTGGCTCTCATGAGGCAGGGGAATGCTCAAGTGAAGTTAAACACCAGAGCAACATCTCTTTTCCTGTTATGGGATAGTACCTTATGGACTCTTTGAAATGCAAAAGAGAAATTTGAGCAGAATTTTATAAACGGGGGTTATTATTTATATTGGATATGTTTCAGAACTGCCTGTGACTTTAATATGAGTGGTTTGGTATCCAGTTTTAAATTCTAATTGGCGTTAGAAAAATCATGCTTTCCCTGAAGGCTGAAACAGCCAAGCTGTTATCTGTTCTTTGGGTTAATTACTGATAATGAGCATAAGATACACAATGGCAGACACTGACCACAGGGACAGATTGTCCCTAGATAGAACAGGGTTGGGTCTTCATTAGACTGTAAAAGTAGATTGGATCCATTGACAAGCAGCAGCTAGGAGGGGATTTCCAAGGCACACCCCCAGAAAAGAAATGAAATAATTCTTCCCCATGTTCAGTCTTTGTAGCAGTCTGAGGGCTGGGGAAAAAATAAAATAAAATAAAAATAACATTTATGGGTCTGGAAAAGTAGGGGAGGATTATCCTCTTCATAAAACTAATTTCTAAATGTGAAATTGTATTTTTTCCAGACTAATATTTTACTTTATCTTTGATTGTTATAAATTATTCTTTTTTGTTTATTTCTTTTTTAAGTCATGGTTGAGAAAGTAGTTTGTCAAGCTGCTCAACACCAGAGCTTAAATGGACTTATCTATTGAAAAATACTCAAAGCAAAAATTCAAAAATACTTCTCATTGCATTCATCTGAGTCCCCCAAGGTCACTGTGTAAGTCAAGTAACCACCTTTGCCTGCAGAATTGACTTTTTGCATCTTTTTTTTTTTTTTTAAAGATTTATTTATTTGACAGAGAGAAACACAGCTGAGAGAGGGAACACAAGCAGGGGGAGTGAGAGAGGGAGAAGCGGGCTTTCCGCCGAGCAAGGAGCCCGATGTGGGGCTCAATCCCGGGTCTCCAGGATCATGACCCGAGCCGAAGGCAGTCGCTTAACCAACTGAGCCACCCAGATGCCCCGACTTTTTGCATCTTTCAATGCCTAATTCATTTGCTTACTCAGATTTTTGGTTGAATCACATCCCCCCCCTTTTCTTTTTGGATGATCCCAATTTGTAACATGGTTGGGAAAATTAAGTTAGGCATGAAAAAAAGGCCATGGATGGTGGTGGGGGACCTGGAGGAAGGTGGCCAGATCTTTCACAGTGGAATATCTAGACACCTTAGCCGCAAATGTCTTTCACCATATGACTTTGTGGGTGTGTTATCATTGCTAAAGGAGAATCATTTTAGCAATGAAAAATTACTTTTAGAGTCAGCTGGGGTCCTGATGGACACTTGTAAACATGGCAACTCTTCCCGGAGACTAGAGCCGTGATGGTTAGTACTTTTTCCCTTTTTTTTCTGGTAACTTCTCATGCCATAACTTTCTGAGGCCTTGTAGCCTAAATTGAAACTCTGAATCAGGAAACTTGGTGATTCCTTTTATTGTTAGTAGTAACAACATTAATACATAAATTAGTAACAATGAGAAAACAATCACTAACATTTAGGACTTTATGATGTACAAAACATTTTCTCATCTATTATATCATCTGTGACAATGATGGTCAGGTCACAATATTGCTGCTCCAGAGAGAACCTCCCATGCACTCCTTCTAGATTAAAGGGAGGAGGTTTCCCCCAGACCCTGGACATGCTATAAAGTGACTCTCCAAGGACATTTACCTGGACACCCGGGAGAACACAGAGAGAAGAAGAAGGAATCAAAAGGAAAGCAATAGATTTAATGCCATTATGTGAAGGAGCTTTGTTTCTCCCCCATATATTTTTAACTGAACCCTTGGGACTTGGGGAGGTGGTTGGATGATCACATGCTCTTTGAATGCCGTATTGTATTTGAAACATAAAGCTGCTCCATAAAAGTTTGTATTGTGAAATGTCAAGTTTTTGGCATGTATTGTATTTGCCATATGAAGTTATGTAAGCTGAGCTTTCCAGCATGGTCTCCCCCTGTCTAGCATTGGAAGAAAAGGTTCAGAGGAAAGCCCAAGAAGCCATCTGAAGCCAGATTGTGCTCACTTTCCAAAGTTCTGAAAAGCCACCCTAAACAGAAACATTTGAAAGGAAAAATGAATGAAATCTAGAAAACATACTAGGGCATTTGACAACTCGGTATATTCTTGAACTATCACGAACAGGGAGAGTGAATGATTATAATCTGTGGTAAATCCAGGTAGGGAATGGTCAAACCATTTATGTCTTATAGATGGAGCATCAGTTGATTAATTACATTCTTCTTTCTAACTTCCACCCCACCCCCAAGTCATTCAACTGCTCATTGAATAAATAAACCCCATAGTCAAAGCTTTAGCGGGGAGTTAGTGAATGGAATAATGGATATAGAATTCCAAACTGAAAATAAAATCAGGTGGTGATTTTGGAGACAAGCACGTGCTGGCTGGCTTATGTTGATAAGAGACCACAAGCTATGTTTCCTTACCTGCTACACAAAAATAAAATCCTAGTTATTCTTGGTTGTGTAGTTCCCACAGTTGCATGGAGTAGAGATATTTTCTCTGAGTGTATTTACTGGATTCATGCCACTACCTCCACTGGCCAAAATGATCTGAGAACCATGTAGAAGGGCGAGCTGCAATAGACATTGCTCTTTGATTTCAGTCACACTGTTGCTAACAATTTCTGTCAATCACTCTATGGGGCTGACCCTCTCAGGTGTTACTCCAGCTGTATTCATCCTTCCTCTTTGGGCTTTGCAATGGGTAGGTGCTGCAGGGCCTCCTCTCTGCTCTCATTCTGATAACACACCCCCAGGTTGCCTTTATCCTAGGTCTGCTACCCTCACCAGGCTGAGTCCATCTCCTCTAATGGGAATTTGAACCTTGCTATTCCAAATCCAAGATTTCTGTCGCTGCATCTCCCTCCTTTTACTCTCAGGGAGAAGAA
>PITA01015210.1:0-38201 GCA_004023965.1 Spilogale gracilis
CACACACACACACACACACACACCCGCACACAGGCAATGGGGAGAGGCAGAGGCTACATGGAGGAAGGAGGCCTCGGTGAGAGGAAAAACAAACACTTGCAGGATTAGAATCAAGACCCCAAGTGGCTCCTGGATGGCTCAGTCCTTAAGCATCTGCTTTTGGCTCAAGTCATGATCCTGGAGTCCCAGGATCAAGCCCCACATGGGGCTCCCTGCTCTGTGGGAAGCCTGCTTTTCCCTCTCTCATGCCCCCTGCTTGTATTCCCTCTCTAGCTGTGTTTCTCTGTCCAATAAATAAAATCTTAGGGGCGCCTGGGTGGCTCAGAGGGTTAAGTCTCTGCCGTCGGCTCAGGTCATGATCTCAGAGTCCTGGGATCGAATCTCACATTGGGCTCTCTGTTCAGCAAGGAGCCTGCTTCCCCCTTTTTCTCTGCCTATTTATGATCTCTATGTCAAATAAATAAATAAAATCTTAAAAAAAATAAAATAAAATCTTAAAAAGTAAATAAATAAAAGAGAAATATATATATATATATATATATATAGCTGGATCTAATTGACATTTTTAGGACCCACCATCAACAACCAAGGACATATTCTTTTTTTTTTTAATTAATTTTTTTATTTGACAGAGAGAAACACAGCCAGAGAGGGAACACAAGCAGGGGGAGTGAGAGAGGGAGAAGCAGGCTTCCTGCTGAGCAGACAGCCCGATGTGGGACTCGATCCCAGGTCTCCAGGATCATGACCCGAACCAAAGGCAGTTGCTTAACCAACTGAGCCACCCAGGTGCCACCGTGGGACACATTCTTTTTAAGTGCCCATAGAACATTGACCAGTGGAGACCATATCCTGGGTCATAAAACAAATGTCAACTATTAAAAGTTGAAGTCATACAAAGTATCTTCTCCAACCATAATGACATTAAAGTTAGTAACAAAAAGGTAATTGGTAAATCTCCAAACACTGGAAATAAAACAACACACTTATAAATAATCACAAGCCAAAGAAAAAGTCTCAAGAACATTTAAACTGAACAAAAATAATATTACAAGTCAAAATTTGTGGCATGTAGCTAAAGTAGGGCTTAGAGAGAAATTCATAGCTTCAAAAATGGTTACATCAGAAGAAAGGTCAAACACCAATTCAAGTTCCATCTTGAGAAACTATAAGACTGGGGCTGGGGGTGGGGGAGGGAAAAATAAACCCAAAGCAAGCAGAAGAAAGGAATTAAGGGCAGAAACAATGACATGAAAATAGAAAAAGTAATAAAAAATTAATAAAATAAAAAATTGGTTATTTGAAAGAATCAATAGAATTGATAAACCACTAGCCAAACTGACAATGAACAAAGAAAAGAACACAATTATCAATATTAGTAATGAAAGACGTATGTTACTACAGACTCTGACATTAGAAGGATATTGAGAGGGTACTATTACCAACTCTATATACATTACATTCAACAGGGTAGATGAAATGACTGACTCCTAGAAAGACACAACTACTGAAATTCACTCAAGAAGAAACAGGAGGAGGAGGAGAGGAGGAGGAAGAGCGAGAGGGAGGAGGAGAAGAGAAAGAGGAAGAAGGAGAAGGGGAGGAGAAGAAAGAGAAGTGGAGGAGAAGGAAGAGAGGAGAGGGAGGAAAAAGGAGAAGAAGGAATAGATTTATCTATTTTAGAAACTGAATTTGTAAATTCAGTGCAGTGATTACAAAAAAGAAATCTCCCAGCCCAGATAGCATCACTGGCAAATTTAACTATTTAAAAGAGCATTCAAAGAAGAAATAACACCTATCTCTTCCAGAATATAGAAAAAGGAACAATTCTGAACCTATTTCATGGGGCCAGCATTAACTTGATACCAAAGTCAGATATAAGTAGCAAAGGAAAAGAAAACTACAGACCAATATCCCTCATGAACACAGATTTTTTAAAATCCTCACCAAAATCTTTGCAAACAGAATCAGCATTAACTAGAGTGAATAATATACCATGACTAAGTGAGATTTATCCCAGGAATGTGAGGCCAGTTCAGTATTTGAAAGTCAATCAATATATCTCACCATATTAACAGATTAAAGAACAAAAATTACATGATCCTATTAATTGAGGCAGAAAAAATCATTTGACAAACTTCAATATCAACCCATAGTAAAAAGCTCGCAGCAAATTAGGAATAGAAAGGAACTTTCTTAATCTGATAAGGGACAACTACAAAAAAACTCACAATTAACATCATACTTAATAATAATGAAGAACAAAATGCTTTTTTCCAAAATCAAGAGCAAGGCAAGTGTGTCTACTTGCATCACTCTTATTCAACATCATGCAGGAAGTCCTAGCCCATGCAATGAAGCAAGAAAAAGAGATAAGAGGTATACAGATTTGAAAGGAGTAAATAAATGGTCCCCATTTGCAGACAATAGGACTTGTCTTTGTAGAAATCAACCCAAAAAACTCCTAAATCTAACAAATGAGTTGAGCGAGGTTGCAGAATATAAGGTCAATATACAAAAGTCAATTATATTTCCATATACTAGCAATGAACACTTGGAGACCAAAATTTTAGAAAGCAATATCATTTACGATAATTCCCTAAAATAAAATTCTTGGTATTAATACAACAAAACTTGAGCTTCTGGACACTGAAAACTACAAATGCCAGTGAAAGAAACAAAGAAGACCTAAATAAATGGAGTGACATACCACGTTCATGAATTGGAGGACTCCATGTAGTTTAATGTCTATTCTCTCCTATCATAACCCTAGTAAGATTTTTTGGTAGATATAAGCAAGCTGATTCTAAAATTTATATGGAAAGATGATGAAACTAGAATAGCCAAAATAATTTTTAAAAAAGAAAGAGTAGTCTGAATCACACCACCCAATTTTAAGAGTTAATAAAACTGCAACAATAAAGGCAAGATGGTACTAGCAAGGGATAAACAACTAGGGAAATGAAACAGAATGGAGAGCTCAGGAATAGACCCACATAAATATGACCAATTGATTCTGACAAAAGTATAAAGGCAATTCAATGGAGAAAGAGTAGCTTTTTCAACAAATAGTGTTGGAACAAGTGGAGTTGTTTATCTCTACTTGTTCCTTGTTCCACTTGGTGTGTGTGTGTGTGTGTGTGTGTGTGTGTGTGTGTGTGTACCAACCTAAACCTCACAATTTATACAAAAATGAACTCCAAGTGAATCATAAATCTACATGTTAAGTGTGAAATTATAAGACTTTTAGAAGGAAACATAAGAGAAAAACTTCACAACCTGGAGTTAGAGTCCTTAGATATGAAACCAAGAGCACAATCCACAAAGAAAACAATGGATAAGGTGGACTTCATCAAAATTAAAAACTTTTGCTCTGTGAATGTGCTATTAAGAGAACAAAAAGACAAACTAAAGAGTGGGAAGAAAATATTTACAAATCACTTGCATCTAGAATATATAAAGAACTCTCAAAATTCAACAGTAAAAAACAACAAAACCCACAAGTTTTAAAATGAGCAAAAGACTTTAATAGTTCACCAAAGAGGATACATGAATGGCAAATATGCACATGAAGAGATGCTTATCACTCATTAGAGAGAAGTGAATTAAAATCACAATGAGATATCACTGTGTACCAGAAGAACAACTAGAATTTAAAATATTTGATTCAGGTTAGGATCCGGAGCAACCGGAATTCTCCTACATGGCTGGTGAGGATGCAAATTACAGAGCCACTCTGGAAAATAGGTCAGCAGTTTCTCATGAAGTTAAATATACAGATATCATAGTTCCCAGAAGTCCCACTCCTGGGTATTTAGAGAAATGTAAATTCATAGGCAGGGGTGCCTGGGTGGCTCAGTTGTTGAGCATCTGCCTGCAGCTCAGGTCATGACCCCAGGGTCCTGGGATGGAGCCCCGCATCGGGCTCTCTGCTCAGCGGGGAGCCTGCGTCTCCCTCTCTCACTGCCTGCCTCTCTACCTACTTGTGATACCTCCCCGCCTCCGTCAAATAAATAAAATATTTAAAAAAACGACTTCATAGGCACACACGTGCACACACACACATACACACACAGACTGTAGATGAATGTTTATAGCAGCTATATTCCTAATCATTGAAAATTGGGAACTACCCAAATACTCATCAATAAACAATCTGTGGTACATCCATTCAATGAAATACTACTCGGTACCAAAAAGGGACTGAGATCAATCCCAAATTCATGAGTAAGATTCCATCCCCATTGCATTCTGGAAAAGGCAAAACTGTAACAATGGAGAAGAGAGGAGTGGTTGCCAGGGTTTAAGGGTGGAGGGTAGGATGATTGCACAGGGGAGTTCTGGGGGCTGATGGAATTGTTGAGTGTATTGATTGTGGTGGTGATCCCAGGAATCTATACATATGTGTTAAAAACTTATAGAACCGTACATACAACACCCCCCAAAAATGTCCAGTTTACTGTACTTTTAAAAAATTGTTTTTCTTGGGGCACCTGGGTGGCTCAGAGGGTTAAGCCTCTGCCTTCGGCTCAGGTCATGACCTCAGGGTCCTGGGATTGAGTCCCACATCGGGATCTCTACTCAGTGAAGAGCCTGCCTTCCCCTCTCTCTGCCTGCCTCTTTGCCTACTTGTGATCTCTCTCTCTCTCTGTCAAATAAATTTTTAAAAATCTTTTAAAAAATTGTTTATCTTATTTTGGCCACGTTATCCTTTTTTTTTTGAGCTTGATTTTTTAAAAAAAGATTTTATTTATTTATTTGACAGAGAGAGACAGGAGAGAGGGAACGCAAACAGGGGAAGTGGAAGAGGGAAAAGCAGGCTTCAGGGCTCGATCCAGAGACTCCAGGATCACGACCTGAGCTGAAGGCAGATGCTTAACAACTGAGCCACCCGGTGCCCCAACCATGTCAGTCTGCAGCAGAAAATCCTTAAAGCCTTCCCAGTGGGCTCCAACAAAAGCCAGACTCCTCCCAAGGCAGGGTCTCCTGCCCTCATCTCCTACTGGCCAGCCTCATTTCCCACCAGCAAACTTGCCTTCTAGACAGGAGCCTTTCTTTTCTCAGTTCTTGGAAAAGTGCTGGCTCTTTCCCGCCTCAGGGCCTTTGTGTCCTTCCCTGAGGCTTCCTTCCTCCCATCTGTAGCCAAGGGTGAGTTACCGGGAGTGTGTGAGGATGCGCCCTTGAACCTCCCTCCCCGCGCACCCCCTGCCTACCTGGTCACCCCTCCCCTGCTCCATCTACCCCTGAACTTGCCCTGGTCCCGAAGGTCCAGGAGCTAAAGATGCACATTGTAAAGTAGGCTTCAGAACACACCGCTCATCGGAGGTCTTCATATTTGGGTACCCCAGAGACACGAGGGGAGCAGGGAGGGTGGCTGCCCACAGGTTGCCACCCCCAGAGGCTAGTAAGGGAGGTGCGGCCCGGAGGCCAGCCCTGTCCCCACACCCCCAGCCAGGCCCTCTGCGCCTACTGCTACTGCTGCTGCTGCTGCTGCGTGGGAAGCTGGGAAGCCTGAGGCAGAGTCCCCCTCTTTACAGGCAATCGGAAGCTTTTCATTGTATTCTTTAAAAGGCAATCGGAAGCTTTTCATTGTATTCTTTAAAAGGAAAATGGAAAACGAGGCTGATTCCTCTCAGAGGCTCAACAGAGCATGGAAACCACAGGCTGGAGGGTGACTGGCCTCCTCCGTGCCTGAGACCCTGAACCTGGGCCATGGGCGCTGGACAGAAGGACAGAAGGTTGGGGTAAGGAGGCTGAGGACCTGCAGGGACAACTTCCCCCAAGGTGGCACCTCCTTATTCTGACTGCCCATCACCTCCCCACCCCAGCCTTAAAGAGCCATCCCCGCAGGATCCCCCACTGTGGCAGAAACACACACACACACACACACACACACACACACACACACACACAGCCATTATTCATTCCCTGGGGTTGATAATGAACAGAAGGGAAAGACCTCAGTGGGAATTCTCCCCAGACCATAGGCTACTTCCCCAAGGCCCCAGAAGGTTCCTGGAAGGAGCGGAGGAGCCAGTCATTCAAAGACAACCAAAGCACTGAGGGACAGGAAGAGGGCTGGGTGGGAGACCTGAGTTGGCCAGAGGCCTGAGGAAGACAGGCCACCCTGGACTCAACCCTGGGTCTGTGCTCCTAGCTGGTTCTACTCTCGAAACATATCCAGAATCCCGGCCCTCTTCTTAGCTCTGTTTTCAGACAGAAAACAGGTTCAGGACCCCATCACCTCCTTCCTGGACAGCTCAAGTACCTTCCTCACTGGTCCCTGGCATCTTCACCTGTCCTTTATACTCAGTTTCGCCCCAGAAGTCACAGAGGCCATGGTAAAACCTTGTCCTATCCTGTTGCTGTCGCACTCAGAGCCCTCTCCTGCCCCCCATTTCTTCCCAGTGAAACATGGTGCGCACAAGGCCTGTGTCCTTACGCCTGACCTCATCCCCCTTCCCCACTCTCCCCTCAAGCACCACACTTCTACTTCCTCAGCTTCTGCTGCTCCAACAGAGCAATCTTGCTCCCACCTCGGGGCCTTAGCACTGGCTGTTCCCTCTGACCTGATGCTCTTCCCCACATACCCACGTGCTCCTTGGCTTGCTTCAGGGCTCCGCTCAGATGTCATTTTCTCAGCGAGGCCCTCCCTAACAGCAACCCCTCCTGCTATCGCACCGTCACTGTCGCCCTCTCTGTCCACCCTGCTGACGGGGAGAGGCTCTCTGCTGACGTCACTATGTGTCCTCACACACAGTAGGTGCTCAATCCGTATCCGTCAGAAGAATATGGGATCCCAGGTCAATATTCCTTCTCCCACATCTCAGCTCCCTCTTCCCTTCCTCCCGCTCAAGCTCCACCTACCACCCACGGAGGAGGGCTACTGGCTGTGGAATAAGGTGTGCAGAAAGACAGAGTCTGAGCCCAGGGGCTCAGCATGGTCTCTTGATACCTTGCCAGGCCCTCATGATACTCTCTGTGCCCATTTTAGAGGTGAGGAAACTGAGGTCCAAGAGGCTAAGTGACTTGCCCCAGAACATGCAGAGATTGAGATTCCTACCCATGATGCCAGACATGGAGACCTCTTTTCCGAAGCCACCCATCCAAGTTCCAACCAGCCTGTAGCCCTTCCGTGCCCTGTGAGTCAGAAACAGCCTGGTGGCTATTTCTCCCCACTCAGCCCTTCCTCTTCCCTACCTCCAGCCAGGTGGCCCCGACATCAGCACAAGAGCCCTGGTTATCTGCGAAGGAAAGGGAAGGAACTGTTGTCTGTTGGGCTCCTGCCACAAGCTGGTTATCACACCAAGCGTTGTACACATACCACCTCTGTGAGCCTCACCATGACCCCATTACACAGATGAGTGGACTGAGGCCAGAGAGGTTAAGTAACATGTCCCACACTGCTCAGCAAATAAGCAGCAGAAAGGGGCTTCCGGACTGGCCCCAGTATCCCGAGATGGTCTGCAAGTCCCTAAGGTCCTGTCCTCCCTCCTGAAAACTCCAAGGCCCCCTGCCCTGGGGGACAGGATGTCCCTGCCAGCCTCTCTGCAGGCAGGAGAGAGTGAGTAGAGGCAGGCCAGGCCCTGCCGAGAGACAGCGGCGGGGTAGCCACTGCGTTTATTAATTTTCTGCCTCGGTGGGTCGGCAGCCCCAGCCAGAGCCCACAGACTTACCATCCAGTCTATTAAATAATCCTATCTGGGAAGAACCTGGCATTTAAAGGACCGTGCTGATGGGCCTCTAAAATTTAATTGCTCTACTAAACGAGATCAGAAACGGGGAGGTGAGTAGGGTGAGCCCAGATGAAAGGATGGCTGGGTTTCAGGCGGTGAGGGGAACAGAGCAAACACATTTCTGTCCAGCCCTGTCAGCCTGGCGTCGCACACCTCCCGGAAGGACCACGGGAGTTGGTGGGAGCGCCCACCTGAGCCCCCTAAACTTCCCATCACATGGCAGAGCGTCCGCTCCCTTGTGGTCCGCCATCCTGGCCCTCCTTCCCCATCCTAAAGGCTCCTCCCAGCCAGCCACACCAGTCTAGACCTCTTTCCCGAAGGTTCCCTGTACTCCCTACCCTTTGCTCATGCAGGCCCTCACTTAAGGTGCCATGCTCCCTTGTCAGGAAAACTCCTCCCCACTCCCATCAAAAGCCCCCCCTGGCGTACCTGGGTAACTCAGTCTTTTAAGTGCCTGACTCTTGGTTTTGGCTTAGGTCATGATCTAGGGGTCCTGAGATCAGGCCCCACATTGGACTCCGTGCTCAGAGTAGAGCCTGCTTCAGATTCTTTCCCTTTCTCTCCCCCAGCTTGCACCCGTGCTCTCTCTCTCTCTCTCAAATAAATAAATAAATGAAATCTTTTTTTTTTTAAGATTTTATTTATTTGATAGAGGGAAACACAGCGAGAGAGGGAACACAAGCAGGGGGAGTGAGAGAGGGAGAAGCAGGCTTCCCGCCTAGCAGCGAGCCCGATGTGGGACTCGATCCCAGGTCGCCGGGATCATGACCTGAGCCGAAGGCAGTCGCTTAACCAACTGAGCCACCCAGGCGTCCCAATAAATGAAATCTTAAAAAAAAAAAAAAGTTCTCTCCAACCCCCCAGACAGAGCCAGGGGCCCCATCCTCTGCAGGGTGGGATCCCTGCAGGGAAAGACAGAGCTCCCCTCGGTTCTGAGAAATGCAGAGTCACAGACCTGTGACAGCCACTGGATAATACTGGATGATATTTTGATATTTTAAAGGCTCTTTTTCCGATTTTCTCCCTCCCTGCATTTCTCCTTCCACCTTTCTCTCAGCTGAGTAAGTAGCCAGCTCTGGGCCTCACTCCCCTGGAAGGTGGGATCTACTGAGAGCCAGGAAGAGGGCCCCTCCTCTGTGCCCCCTTGCACTCGTGTCTTCCTTTCACATCACTGAGACCCAGAACCTTCTGCCTTCTGGCTGACTTTCCACCAGAGCAAGTTTTAGGTCTTTCCCCAGGCCAGAATTCCTGATTCCCCTCCCCCATTCCAGGGCTTCACTGTCTATGCAGCCACTCTTCCCCCTCTGCTTTCCCGTTGCGAACCCCTCTCTCCATTTCTCGATTAAAGGCTTCAAGCTTCTGTGCTTAAAAATGAAGTCCCCACTTCTCAGGAAATAATCTCTGAAAAGCATGCACAGCTCCAAAGCTCTGAGCTCCCTGATGACATACACATTTGTTGAGTACCTACTGTGTGCCAGGCACAGTGCTAGGAGCAAGGGACACAGCAATGCCCCATGAAGCTGACATTTGAGCATGGAGAAACAAAATACTCCATGAAACAAGTAAACAAGACATGACTTACGTTACGAAGAAAAGAGAACCCAAGTGACAGAATGGGTCGTGATGCGGGCAGGGGCGGCTACACTGGATGAGGTCATCATGGGAGGCTGTCTGGGGAGGTGACATCTGACACCTGAGACTGAGAGGCAGCCCGCTGTGCAAAGCTTTGCAGAAAAGAACTTTCAGGTAAAAGACCTATAGTAAGTGCAAAGGTCCTGAGGTATAAGCATGTTTGGACGAGATTAGAGAAGCAGACCAAAGACCGGGGTTGCTGAAAGATAGGGAGAGAAGGAGTGAGTGATAACAGATGAGGTTGGCATTTTGATCCCCAAACCTTCACTCAGTCAAGGCCATGTCTGGGGGCCATTTGAAGAGGGGGGGCCTTGAGTCTTGCTGGTCTAGCCAGATGGCCTCTTTCTGTGTCGCAGTCAGAGTCTGTAGGGCAGAGACACATGATAGAAATGAAGCCAGTAGGCATCTATGTGACCCCATATATAGTTTTAAAGCCCGGCAGCCCCCAGAAGGGAATTCTGGAAGAGAAGACGGTTCAGCGTCCAGAGCAGCTACAACCCCAGGGCCTCTGCCAGATCACAGAGCACAGCAGCATCCAGGATGGAGACCAGCAGAAGACCTCACCATCCTTGTGTACTTTTCTCCTACCTGTGGCCCCTTCTCCCACAGTATTTCTGCTCACCCGTGCCCCCCTGAGTCAGACACCTGCACACAACCACTTCTGAAGGTGACTGAGCTCTCCCGCTCTGTCCTCCTCCAGACCTCCCTCCTAGTGAAGAATCAGCCAGAATGTTCTGGCTGCCCTGTGTTTATCCCCGTGCCCACAGTGAACGGATCAAGTTCCTGCCCCGCCGCTGGCCAGGCTGCCTGTGGTCTGTGTATCCGGACAGCCTAGGTCACTTCGCTATGGTGACATTCCAGCATTTGCAACAGCAGGGCTCTTTCCCCCAACGAAATTGAGGTAGAATTACAATGAGCAAAACGGATAAAAGTCGAATTTTGCTGGTGTAAGTGCTCTCATTACGCTACTCGTATGCCATATTCTTATTGTAATAAGAGAAAACAATTATAGCAAGATTAGATAAGATGAGAACAAGTTTGCTCTGTTGACTATAAAATAAAACCACGGCCTTATGGATGGTGGTTCTGTCCTTGCTTCCAACTTGTTTCTCACTTTGTTTGTGTTGTACACAATTTATTCATGCAGATAAGTAACTGCAAGTTAAGAGAGGCTTTTCTTCCCCCTCTGTTATCCCTCCTTGCAATACTCTTCAATTGAATCCAGATGCAGAACAATCTTTAGCCCCCCAGGTCCACTCAAAGCAAACTTTCTAGTTATTTCAAATGGGTTAAAAGTTGTGCAACCTAATTGCCAGCCTCTATCTGTTTTAAAATACTGTTTTATTGTAAAAAATGGTACCAAAAATGAACCTGAGTCAAACATTTGTGGGCTCTGCCGTGCCTCTAGAAGACCCAAAAGGTTCCAGACAGACATGATTTGAAAGTGTAGCTTCGAAGCCACATCTTACTCAGCAATCCCTCCACCTGAAGCTCTGCGCCTTGTCCCCAAAACCCAGTTCATTCCCTGTTTCCCAAAGACTAATACAAGCTCAGAGCCGGGAAAGACCCCAGGACTATGTAGTTTAAAACCTATCACCTGCAGGAATTCCTCCATAGCCCCCCAACAATTACTCCTCCAGCCTCTGCTTGAATGCCCATAACGATGGAGAGCTCATTACCTTATGGGGCTGCTCCACCTGGTCCATTATAGGGCAGCTCTACTTGTTAAACATGGCTTCCTCTCTGAACCTCTTTATTTATCTAGAGGATGGACATAATAATATCTATTAAGCCAGGTTGCTGTGAAGACCAAACAGGACAACAGAGCTGATGCATTCGAAATGTGCAGCAATGCTTATGTCCTTCTCTGCCCTCAGAGCACCCCGTTTTAGAAGAACAGACAGCCTTATGCCAGCAGGGGTAAGCACACGGTGTGGAATGTGCTTTTCAAAGTGGGTAGCGGTGGGGTGGGCCCACGCATTCCCCTGGGAGGTCCCTAAGGGGGGCTTACCTGGAGAGGCTGCCCATAGTAGCAAAGAGCACTGTGCAACCCTCCCTGCTCCCCCTCCAACCCTCTCCACCTCTTCATGATCTTCTCCAACTCCACCCCAACCCCCTCCCCACACTGGCCTCAGAGCCTCATCTGTCTTCCCTCCCGTCACCAGAGCTAGAGGCTTGTCCCAGAGGCAAGGGGATTAAATCCCAGGGCCAGCCCGCCCCCGCCAAGGAGCAGGCACTTCATTACCAGCCTGCCCAGCTGTCTGCGGCCATTGATCGGCCTTGGCCTGAGTGACCCCTGATTGATGGGCCGCATGTTATTTACTGGAATCTGTCCCAAGCCAGCTGGGAAGAGGGGAGAGGGCCCTGGGCAGAGCCTCTGTGTTCCTGAGGCAGAAGAATCAGCCACCAGCAAGCCCTGTGTTGGGAAGGAACAGAGAGCAGGAGGCTGGGAATACTCCCCTGGGAGTCGGGGGTCCTACTGTGCTGGGCCATCTTGGCTGAGTTCTCTGGCTTTCCCTGTCCCTGGGCCTCAGCGTCCTCTATAAAAAAGATCAGGTGCTGCCAGCAAGACTCACGAAGTTAGCTGCTCTCAGAGCAGCAGGTAATAAGGATGAAAGGGCAAGCTGGGGCTGGTGCCCTGTCCAATGGGGGCAACTTGCTCCTTCCATCTGCCCCATGCCTTGTCTGCCCTCTTGTCTCTGACTTAGCTGTAGCTGGAGAAGCATCTTTACCCTCTACAGGTAAGGGCTGGCACACCTCTTTTCTCTCCCTTCTTGCCATGCCTTTGTTTTCAAGCCAGCTCCTCTGCTAGGCAGCTGGAAACTGCAAGAAAGTTTAGCTTCTTGAAGGAGATTATATTTGAGAAGCGCTTTGACAGAGCAGAGGACTTGGGGACATGGGGACAGGACTGCTGAGGGTCATCACCCCCTGCCCCCACAGCTCTGCCCCAGCCCTTAGGAAGGTCAGCCTGGTGAGGACATCATGATCTCATGCTTGCCCCGAGTGGGCAAAGCACCACACTAGGGGCAGGTAATTACCAGTGACAGAGGCTGCCCTGACCTATGTGGCTTGTGCAGGAATTTGCTCAGGATCTGGACCAAAATGCAATAGACAAGGTGGTTAACCAGCACAGGAGGGACAGAGGAAGTACAAGGAGAGGCCACGATGGGCCCAGTGGAATCAATCCCAAGCGATAGCACGTTCTATGAGGAATGAGGGAACAGGCAGCCGCCTGGCGGTGCAAGGAGAGGGGACCGTACAGAGGCAGGGGTGCCAGCGACAACTGGAGACACTCTTCGAGTGGGCCTTGGGCTCCAGTCCACATACATCCCTCAGCAAACTTTAGATTAAGGCAACTTGAGGGTCTTTGCTCTTTGAAGCCTACATATCTGAATTAGGACTTGAACTGGAAGGGCTTTCCCAGCCCTGAGCACAGTGCAGGCAAAGATGCAAAGGCAAGACAGTTGTAAGAGGTGTTTGCAGAGTGAGGATGGTGGACGGTCTGCCCAAGCTAGAACAGAGCACAGTAAGCAGGTACATGCGTACACACGTGTGCACAAATGTGCACCTGTCCCCACCAGGTTCAGAAATGTCTGCATATCGAATGGGTTAAGAGGCCAGAAGAGAGGACTGGGGCCAGATGATGGGGGCCCAGAGCAGCAGGAAGTAACCTGAAAAGGGAGATGTGTGTCCTCAACACAGTTGGTCCATGGGGAGCAGGGAAGGAGGCTAGAGACAGAGATGGCACATGGAGCTAGGCAGGATGAGATCTGGCCACACTGGGAGGACATTTCCAGGGGAGAAGTCTGGCATCGGAGAGCCTAGTTCCAACTTGGCCACCGAGAGAACTGCAGGACTGCCGACCTAGCAAGTGAGCTCGTCTTGCTTGGATGGAGTCAGGCTCTATGGCTGTAAGATGGAAACCGGACCAGGCAATTGCAGTCACTGATCAGGAGCCTGAGAGAGAAGTCAGTGGTTCAAAACAATCCTGGAGGCATCAACGGGCAGGGACCTGCGGGAGAAGAGTTCTCCCTGTATAGATATGTGTGCCCATCAGGCTCAGTCACCCGCCCACCTCCACTCCGAACCCAACTGCAATTCTGACATCAATTCCAACCTTTGGAATGGGTTTTCCCCACACCAAGGGCTCTGTGACGGCAGCTGGGTGTCCTACAAGTTGACTCAATTGGGACACCATCTCCCTAGAGATTCCACCTCCTGGCTCCCCTCCCTGGAGGTCTGCGGGTGGGTCGGAAAGTTCCAACCTTCTAATCCCAGGGCTGATTCTCCCGGCAACCAGCCCCCCGGTTTAGGTGTGCTCCCAGAGTTGCCTCATTAACATAAGGGAAGACACTCCGCTGCCATCCCCTCTTAGGATGAGTTTCCGGAGGGAGTACACCAGTAAAACCACCCTTCCCAGCCTCCCTTGCAGCTGGTGGTGGCCACGTGACGTCCGTGGGCCGCTGCGTCCGGCCCTCCAGACTTCTTGTTATGTTTGAGAAAAATAAAAACGTGGCTGTCAGTCAAGGCTTCCTTACTTGCTGCTGTGGCAGCTGCAGGCCTTCCTGACAGATTCAGGGGCTAAGGGTGGTCCCTGGGACGCGAGACAGCAGGGGATGGAGAGCCAGCAAAAGCACTGGAGATGTGGGGGACCAGCAAGGTGGGTGGGTGCTGACCCTGGCTTGGAGGCATGGGGCGGGGATGGACAGGGCAACCCCAGGTCTCTCTGTTGGGGGTCAGAAGGACGGGGCCATGCTGGAGGCGGCTGGATATGACCAGAGTGTCCACGGAGCACACAGCATCCTTGCGGGGAGGAGTCCATAAATCTGAGCATTTTGATACGGGGAAAACAGCTCAAATCATTGCTTTGTAATGACTGGAACTTCCCAACAGCCAGGACTGGCAAGTCCTTATAGCAACACAAGGCCTGGAAAACCACACCCCCTACCCGTCCCCTCCCAGGATCGGATCTTGTAGGGGACACAGACAGATCTCGCACCCTGCCTGTTCTCTTGCACTGTATCTCCCGTAAAATGCTAGGCATCCATCTTGCGGGCTGAGAGATCAGCTGTTACGGCTGGAGCTTGCTACCTAGCCCCGCGGTCCACACCCAAAATATATCTCCCCCTTTCTCTCTTCCAAAGCTTTGTCTCTTGAGTTATTGGCTTCATTTACCACAAATGAGTTTATCCGAGTTTGCCCGGCAACAGCAATGGCAAATGCAGCCAGGAGCTTGCTTTCGATTTCTCCAGACCCCTCGGGATTCCCTAAGCCAGAGCAGTTGGGCCCCAGCAGGGAAGGCCCCCAGTTGGGCCCCAGCAGGGAAGGCCCAGGCTCACCTGTTTCTTTCCTGAGTTAGCGGCTATGATAGATGCATCAGTAACATTCCCACCAACCTGTTCTAGTAACCAGGACAATCTCCTGCCGGCCACATTTAGTGGAGTGTTAAGATTACCTCCTCCTGGGAGCCCTCCTGACTCACCCTCTACCTTACAGCCATCAGTCCATCTGCCTCCCCCATCAGCCCTTACCAGGTTGGATATCACTGTTTCCTTGTTCCTCACCCTACATGCACCAGACCACTAGTTCTCAAACCTTTTGGTGTCAGGACCCCTTTAGACCCTTAAAAATTCCTGAGGACCCAAAAGAGCCTTTGTTTACATAGATTTATCAATATTTGACCACTTTGGAAATTAAAACAGAAAATTATAAGTATTCACTTATTAACTCAATCAAAGATAAAAATAATAAATTCAGCACATGTTAATATAAGCAATATATTTTTGTGAAAGATAACTACTTGGGGAAACAAAAGAGAGAAGAGCAGAATTTTTCACATTTTTGCAAATCTCTTTAATAGAAGACAGCTAGATCCTTATATGTGCTTCTACATTCCCTCTCCAGCAATATACTGTTTTGGTTGAATTAGATAAAGAAAATCTGGGAGTGCCTGGGGGCTTACTCGGTTAAGCATCTGCCTTCAGCTCAGGTCCTGATCGAAGGGTCCTGGGATCAAACCTCAAGTCAGGCTCCCTGCTCAGTAGGGAGTCTTCTTCTCCCTCTTCCTCTGCCTGCTGCTCCTCCTGTTTGCATGCTCTCTTTCTGTCAAATAAATAAGTAAAATCTAGGAAGGAAGGAAGGAAGGAAGGAAGGAAGGGAGAGAGAGAGAGAGAAAGAAAGAAAGAAAGAAGGGGGAAGGGAGGGAGAGGGAGAGAGACGGAGAGAGGGAGAAAGAAGAAAGAAAAGAAAATAAAGAAAAAGAAAGGAAGGAAGGAGAGAGGGAGGGAGGGAAGGAAGGAGGGAAGGAGGGAAGGAGGGAGGGAGGGAGGGAAGGAAGGAAGGAGGGAAGGGAGGGAGGGAAGGGAGGAAGAAGAGGGGAGGAAGACAGAAAAAAGTAGGAAGGGAGGAAGAGAGAAGATGTGCAGCCTTCCGCAGAGAGGGAGCTGGGTAGGGGCCATGCCGCTAGCCCCCCCACCGCTGCGGACATTCTTCTTTGCTATTATACCAAACCTCGACATGTTGTACATTCTCTCTTTTTTTAATTTTGGGGTTTTTGTTGTTGTTGTTGTTAATTTCGTAGACTCCATGAACATCTCGAACTTGAACTCATGACCCTGAGATCAAGAGTCACATGCTCTACTGACTGAGTCCGCCACGCACCACCCACATGTAGATTCTTGAGGGTGAGTTGAGGTCTGGAATTGGAAACCTCACCAACAAAGTGTTCATACTCTGGTTACATTAAAATCCATTGGTTTATCTTACACTTTGGATGGATCTTTTCCCCGTGTAAGATATCATAACACCATGTGTTAGCCATTTGGAAACAAGGTCTTGAAGTATTAGGAAGCTGTCAAGCTCCTGGTTGCAGACAAAAGTGGTCCAAAATTCCAAGTTTGCTTGAAAGCTCGGATTTGATCCTTGGCAACAAATACTGACAGTTGTTTTCCTTGGAGTAACATGCTCGCTTTATTCATTTTCAAGAAAATGTACATCAAATCAACCAGAAAAATAACAAGTTTGTCTACAGGTTTCTTTTTTTTTTGCCCAAGTAAAGATGAAAATGGCTGTTCTGGCTTCCAACTCAAGCCATCCCAGAAGTGTGATTCTTTAGGCAATGACCATGCTTCACAATGCCACAGAAATGCCTTCTATGTACTTCCCACGGGCTTACACAGAAAATGAAAAGGATGTGTACTCAAGGACAGAGATATAATAAAATTAATGATTTTTATTGGCAAATCAAGGACTCTTCGTGAAGCTGGTGATGGGGTTCAGGACAGGCCACTCCCAAAGATGCCACTTTGGCCTATTGATTAGTTTGAATTACAGTTACTTTGGAAACAGCCAGGACAAGAAGGACACTCTGACCCTCCTTTGTCCCCTTGAAAGCAACAAATAAATCTCCCAGGTAAAAGGCTGCCCTCCCTGTACCTGGAGGTAGAGAAATATTCTTATCACCAGCGGTAGGGAATTTGGTGCCAATGTTACTTCGTCATTAATTTACCATCACAAGCCCCAACTTCTTGGCCTTATCAGTTCTTCACAAGGGTATTGTTTCTTGGCCTAAAAAGAATGAAAGCTTCCTGCTTTCATCACTTCTCGGAGTCTGAGAGCACCTCAAGCATCCTCGCAGCTGAACGTGGAGCCCGACACAGCGCTCAATCTCACCACCCCGAGATCACGACCTGAGCCAAAATCCAGAGTCGGAGGCTTAACTCACTGAGCCACCCAGGCGCCCTGAGTCTCCTATCTCATGAGTTCCCATATGTGAAATTAAATTTGTTTTTCTCCTGTCCATCTGTCTTCTGTCAATTTACTTTTGAGATCGGCAGAACAACCTAGAAGAGAAGAAGGGAAAAGTTTTCCTCCCCTTCCGGCAGGGAAAGAAAATCATGGCCACTGTTGGTTTAATGCCACTGCCTAAATGTTTACTGAGGCACCGCCATTTTCAAGCCCCAGAGCTTGGTACCATCAGTCACATATATAGTGCACTATGACAATGGCAAATAGCATCCAAGTATTATGAAAATAGTTTTGACATTGAGATCTCTCCAAAGAGTCTCAAAATCACATCTTGAGAACTTTTTTTCTTTGTTTTAAGATTTTATTTTTGAGTAATCTCTATACCCAATGTGGGGCTCAAACTCACAACTTTGAGATCAAGAGTCACGCACTCCAATGACTGACCTAGTCAGGCACCCAGGGGCTGTGTAATCTTGTCCCTGGGACCTTGGCACAAGGACAACACCCAACAAACATTCACAGAGTAACAGTCCACGCTGCTGAGCACTCTCTGGGAGCTTTCAAGGAATGGACTCATTCCCTTCAAAACAAACTTGGAGGGGGCACTTTTTCTATTGCACCCATTCCACAGGTGAGGACACCAAGGCACAGACCGGTGCTTCTCTCTACCTCCTATCTATTAAAAAGAGAACCAGCCCACATCCAGGAAATGTACCTGGAAAATGATGACACTGTGTTCCTACTTAGCTCTTCAAATTCTACAACGTTCCATCAATACCTGGGAACCTCCCAGGGAGCTCTCACCTCCCTGTACTGCAGCCAGAGAAAAAAGAGACCCCAAATGGCTAGGGGGCTGCCTGGGTCTCAAGTCCAGGTCTGCTCAGGTCCTGGACCCCAATGCTCCCAGATCAGCTGGAGGACAGCTTCAGTGCTCAGGTGACAGTGCTCATCCCAGCCCCAAATGCCCAATGCCCCAGTGACTACACACCCCAGTCCCTCGCCCAGAAATGCTTCTGCTCTGGTTGGGCTGTGACCTCCCCTCTCTGGACAGGGGGGTGGGGGTACAGCCTCAATAACCTCCATGTTCCCTCTGGCTCGCCCGTGCTGAGCCCTCCAAGGTGTCACCAAGCTGCCCAGACCCAGCGCGAGTCTCAGCCTGCTGAGAGAATCAGTTAACACACAGACGCCTCTCCTCTCCGCTGTTTGCTGAGGCCCCTGAAGGCCCCATGCTCATTTTCTCCCCCTCCCAGAATCCCAGAAAAGTAAATACCTAACCGGAGTCGCTTCAGTGGGTAAACAACCTAAGAGTTTGCTCTCCAAATTGCCACCTGCCCCCACCTCCAAAGGCCGTCCTGAGGGCTGACAGGTTTCTCTATCATTCGAGGCACTGGATTCCTATTCGACACTGCCCACCCCCACCTGGGCTGCAGGCTCTGCTCCTCAGGAGGGGACTGGAACGGGGGCTCCAGGGTGATGGGAACAGCCTTCCTGAGGGAAGCTCAGAAGGAGTGGGCAGGCCTGAGGGGTGCAGATTGGAGGAGACAGATGTGACCTACAGCCACCCAGGACCAAGGAACAATCGAAGAGTGGCTCACACAGGAGCCAACCCTGAGTGTCCTGGCCCCCCTAGATCTCTGCCGGTTCTCCTGTGGTGTGCCACCCGGGGTCACTTCCCCAAGGCTGCCCAGATCCCTCTGCCCTGCTCTGAGACTCTCTTCCCTTGTCCCCAACTTCTTGTTATCCTGGTTTCTTCAGATCTCTGTCTCTTGCTACCCTCATGTCCACACGGCTCCCTGTTATTACCTCCTCAACCCCAGTCCACCCTAAGGAGCCCCTGTGGCTCCCCACTTCCCACCCTTGGGGCCACTCAGGTCAACAAGGCAGCACTTAATAAGGTTCTGGAGGGCCAGGCTCAAGGGGTTCCTGCCCTGGAGAACCTCGGACACAGACAAGAGGCCCTACAGATCATATCTCTACGTCCCATGCATCTTTCTTCCCACTTGACAGGTTCAGAAACCCAGTGGCTAAGGCAAAGGGCCTTGCCCATGGTGACAGGCCTGGCGAGTGACTGAGCTGGACTGGACCCCAAGCCTTTTCCCCAACTGGGGGAAGGACCTAGCCACAGAGCCGCAGGGCACTTGGGCCTGGAATCTAACCCTTGGAAGTGCCTATAAATACCTCTGAGCCTCAGTTTCTTCATCTGTAAAATGGAAGCAAACAATTCTTGCCTCAGGAGATGTAAGGACATCTGTCACCTACCAGGCATTCAGAGAGCAGTACCTGTAGGGGCACCTGGGGGGCTCAGGCGGTTAAGCATCTGACTCTTGATTTCAGCTCCATTCATGGTCTCAGGGTCGTGGGATCAAGCCCCCGTGGGGTTCATGCTGGGTGTGCAGCCTGCTGAAGATTCTCTCTCTCAGGACTCCTGGGTGGCTCAGTTGGTTAAGCAGCTGCCTTTGCTTGGGTCATGATCCCAGGGTCCTTGGATTTAGCCTTAAGTTGGGGGGGGAAGAGTCCCTGTTCAGCAGGAAGTAAGGTTCTCCCTTTTCCCCTCCCCCCGCTTGTGCTTGCACCCTCTCTCTCTCTCCCTCTGAAATAAATAAAATCTTTTTAAAAAAAGATTTTATTTATTTATTTGACAGAGAGAGAGAGATCACAAGTAGGCAGAGAGGTTAGCAGAGAGAGAGGAGGAAGCAGACTCCCTGCCGGGCAGAGAACCTGATGCAGGCCTCGATCCCAGGACCCTGAGACCATGACCTGAGCTGAAGGCAGAGACTTAACCCACTGAGCCACCCAGGTGCCCTGAAATAAATAAAATCTTAAAAAAGATTCTCTCTCCCTCTGCTTCCAGCCCCCACTCTGCACTGTGCACACCCGTGCAAGGGCTCTTTTCCAAAAAAAAACCAAAAGCAAAAGCAGTAGCTGTAATTACTACTATTGTTGCCAGTCTAGTCAAAGTCCCAAATCCAAGAGTGACTTTTAAGGGATACTTGGGCCAGATAAACAGTCCCTGGGTTGGCCACCTGCTCTGACTCGGTTGGTGGAGTGGCGGGGAGTGGAACTGTGATAGCTGGGATCAGGAGCAGAAGGAGAGGGCAGGGGCACAGAATCCGACAGCTGTGAGTGAGGTCAGTCTAAGAAGATTAAGATTTGGCATGTGAACGTCTCCTCTCAGGGGCCTCAGCAGGAGGGCAGGAGGTTGGCTGATAACCTGGTGTCGCCCATAAGGACAACTGGCTGCCAAATCCCCAGACCCTGGGAGGAGGGCCCTGGAAGCTGACAGGTTGTCTGGGGACAGAGAGGGCAACACGAGCACAGGCTGGGAGCTGGGCCAGCCCCGAGAGGTCTGGTTCTGGAAGACCCCACATTTGGAAGGTTTTGCGGTAGGCTGGAGGGGGCCCTGCAGGCAGGTGTCACAGGGTTCACCACGGTGTGGACCAGAGGGGTCCCCATCTCTCCCGGACGGCACAACATCCCGTGGTTGCCTTAAGTGTGAGCCCGATGGCCAGGATTTGTGTTCAGAACCTGCGGCCACCCCACTAACACGGAATGTTGCAAGAGTGGGAGCTGGCTCAGAGATCTGTGATATTGGCTGGCCCCAGTTTTTACACACAGAGAAATACATTTCTATCTTGTTTGAAGCCACTGTTAATTTGGGTCTCTGCTGTGCGACACCAATCTGCCATTGTCACTAATACAACCAGCTGCCGTGTCACGACGGCTCTGCTGGGCGGCAAGGGCAGAGAACAGCCTCTCCAGCTGAGTCTCTTTTTATCTGTTTTATATTTACTCTTGTGTTATGATTTGCTTTTTTGACTGGGTAATACTTGCCCATAATGCCACATTTAAAAAGCACAGAAGTTTGTCATAAAGAACAGACTTGGCAGTAACAGAGACTCCCATTTGACGGCGGCTCCAACCAGGGGGATGTTTATTTCTCTCTCACCTGAAAAGCCTGGAGCAAGCAATCCAGAGCATTTCTGCTCCCTCAAGAGCTCAGGGGCCGAGGCTCCCTCCAGCCCACTCCTCCTCCCTTCCTGGGTGTGTCCCCTTCTCCGTGGTCCAACGTGGTGGCCATGAGAGCTGTGTCCCAGGCAATAGGAAGGAGGCCGGGGCCAAGGACACACCAGCTGTCTCTTAAGGATGGTTTTTAGAAGCAGCTGCGTGAGGCTTTTACTTACACTCCATAGATAAGAGCTTAATCACATAACCACGCCAAGCTGCCAGAAACCCGGCGGAATGTAGTCTTCTCTGGGCAGCCACGTGCTCAAGGGGACAATGGATGTTGGTGAACATCAGTCATACAAAAGAGGTACAGTGAAGTGTCTCTGGCAGAGATTCTCTGGGAAGGGGCATAAGGGAGCTTCCTGGGGTGATGGCATGGTCTCTGTCTGGATAGAAGTTGGATTACACAGGTGAATCCACTTTTCAGAGCTCTAGAAATGCTCCACTTAAGATCTGGGCATTTCGCTTTATGTAAATATCTCCAAACATAGAAAGGAAAAAAAAAAACAACCCTGCTAACAAACATTGGCCTCTAGTTAATGATGCACACCTTGCAGGGTTTAGGGGTGGAATATACTGATGCTTGCAACTACTTTGAAATGTATTATTTTAAAGTTTTGTGTATTTATTTGACTGAGAGCAAGAGAGAGCACCAGCTGGAGGTGGGGTTCCAGAGGGAGAGGGAGAAGCAGACTCCCAGCTGAGCAGGGAGCCCCATGCGGGGCTCAATCCCAGGACCCCCAGGATCATGACCTGAGCGGAAGGCAGACGCTTAACCAACTGAGCCACCCAGGCTCCGCAAAACTACTTTGAAATGTATCAAAAAATAAGATGGATGGAGACCTGTGGGATAAAGTCAATCTAGCAAAATGGTAATTGTCAAGCTCAGCTGGTGGCTAGATGGCTGTTCTCTAGTCCATTTTTTCCATCTTTCTGCATGCTTGAAAATGATCATGATAAAATGCTAGGAGGGAAAAAAGTCCCCCTGTCCCCCTCCCATCCTCAAGCCAGCAAATCCTCCTACCAGTTTCTCCTGGAACCCAGCGGCAACAGCCTGGACATATGCAAACCTACCATCTCCACAGCACTCTCTGCCTTATGCATCGCCAGCCTGGTGTGTGTGCTGTGTGCGCCTGGGTAGAGAGAAACCCCTGTATCTAATGACTTCCCCTCATGACCTCAGATCCCGTGGCTTCCTGGCTGCCCACCAGCCCCTGCTCCCAGGAGTCCTGTCAGCTCTAATCCTCTTCTTCCTCCAGCCCCCTCCTTGGCTATCACCATTTCCCTCTTCTCAGAGCCTTCCTGCCACCACAAGCCCTTGTAAAATCCAGATGATAACTTCCCAGTACCGCCGTTAGTCACTCCTGCACCCTCCCTGCCCCCTGAAGTAGGGGATAAATGGGCCTGGAAGGTATCCCCCTTTGTTCTCTCCTGGGTCTGTTGGTCCAGAGCTTTCCTTCAGGCTCTTGGCCCCTGGGCCTCCTTACCAAACTTTCTAGTCAGTTATCCTGGTGACCTACTGCACAGAGGAGAGGCTCTGACTGGGGCTCTGGAGAGGGTCCTCAGGGAGGTACCATTTTGGTGAGATCTGGAAAGGTGACTGGGGTTTCAACAGATGGAGAATGGAAGCAGCATTCCATTGGATGATGGATGAGTGGATGGCACAAGTAAAGGCCAGAAGTTGCGGGGAGAGCAGATTTGGTCAGGGTAGAGAAGACTTACTCAAGCCTGGGGTCACTGAGGACACTGATCCAAAGCCCCAGGCGTCCCTGCCTCTCCCTCCATTCCTGTCCTCCTCCTGCCTGCCCCCCACTAACCCTAACCTTGCCAGGCTCACAGCCTTTGCACTTCACCCCGGGAACCCCACCTCCAGGAAGCCCTACATGACCCCACCAGGGCAGCGAGAGCCCCTGCTCTGTGGGCTGTTCTTCATGGGCTGTGTGTTGCAGCTCTTAGTTTAAGGGAGGGTCCCATGAGCTGTAAGCAATTTGGTGCATGCAAGGTGGGTACGGGGGAAGCGGTTCTTCCAGTTTCTGGGTGGCCATCTTTCCTCCAAGGCCCTAAATTCACTGGGTTAGCTATTCAGCCATCACTGTGGGTTTGCAGCCTGCTGGTAAAATGGTCTATCTCTATGCTTCCTTTAAAAGAGGACACAATGGGATGCCTGGGTGGCTCAGTGGCTTAAGCGTCTGCCTTTAGCTCACTAGGGTCCTGGGATCGAGTCCCACAACGGGCTCCCTGCTCAGCCTGAAGTCTGCTTCTCCCTTCCCTGTTCCCTCTGCCCCTTCCCCCCGCCCTGCTCATGCTCACTCTCTCTCTCTCAAATAAATAAATAAAATCTTTTTTTAAAAAAAGATTTTATTTATTTATTTGACAGAGAGAAACACAGCCAGAGAGGGAACACAAGCAGAGGGACTGAGAGAGGGAGAAGCAGGCCTCTCGCCGAGCCGGAAGCCCGATGCGGGGCTCGATCCTGGGTCTCCAGGATCATGACCTGAGCCGAAAGCAGTCGCTTAACCAACTGAGCCACCCAGGCGCCCCGTTGTGTCCTCTTTAAAAAGAAAAAAAGAAAAGAGGATCCAGCCATCACAAGCAGAGTGTAAACATTTGGGTGGAATAAGTGGTCGGAGTTCAGTTTCTCGATGCCAGATTGGGGTGGGGACAAACCCAAGAACTCACAACCTACGGATATGACCGCCCTAGAGAGACCGACAGCAGGTGACTACTCCACGTTTCCTCATGAGGAGAGGTGAAAGACACACGGGCACATGATGAAAGAGAAGACAGAGGGAAGACCCCGGGGAGTCAGAGCCCAGCACTGAGGTTCTGGGGTTGCCTGCTACTGCAGCAGAACTGGGCTTGTCCTGACAGCTGCAGGATCAGCTCGGAGGGCAGCCTCCATCTCCTCCACACAGGCAAGGGGAGGGGGCTCACAAGGCCACATCATCAGCCTCCATCTCCTCTACACAGGCAAGGGGAAGGGGCTCACAAGGCCACATCATCAGCCTCACCACTCACTGATCATTCAGTAAGTGTTTGTTTTGCCTGAACTGTGCAGAATACCAAGAAATGAACAAGGGTCAAAAGTCCCAGCCCTCACAGAACTTGTAGTCCAGTGGGGAATCAATAGGCAATGAATAAAAAAGCAACAGATATGTAGAATGTTTTTTATAGCACTTACAAAGGAAGAAAAAGCAACAGTGGAAAATAGAGACCTGGGGAGTGTGTGCTATTTTAGATGGGGTGGTCAGGGTGCCTTTCTGAGGAGCTGACATGTGAGCAGAGACTGGCAGGAAGTGGAAGAGTGAACCACGTGGGTATCTGAGAAGGGAGTGGTCCAGGCCACAGCGATAGCAGACGCCAAGGTCCTGATGGAGAGTCTAGCACTTGGCATGCATACTGGAGGCTGAAGCTGGGACCAAGACTGCAGTCTCTCTGTCTCACTCTCCAAGAGCTAAGAAAGACAATTTTGGAACAGATTCAAGAAGCAAGTCAGACAGGCTGCCCTAGGAACTCCTCCCATTGAAACCCCCTAAACCACAGCCCTCGATGCCCTCCCTAGGCAACAGGTAACCACATAAGCTGTTTCAGGCCAGGATTCCAGAAAATGCCTTATTTGCAAACACCATAATGCCTGACTACCTGGAATGACTCTCCCCAGCCTGGATGCCATGTGCCAGGAACCAGACAGGGCCAAGTCCTGTCCTTGCCCACCCTTAGGCAGCCTCTTTAATGTCCAGGTGTGGGAAGAAGGAGAAAAAGTTGTGGGGAGATGCCTCACCCCCAATCCCTGAGGGCCCTGCGGAGGGCTTAGAGCTTGGGGCTACAGGCCCAGTGCAGGGTCACCAAGGGGAAAGCCCCAGGTGCTTCTAAAATGATGCCACTCTGAGGTCAGCTGCTCACGGAAAGTGTGTCAAGCAGGCCATCAGGGCTAGTGATGAACCATGTGGTTATGGGCCAGGCTGCCTGGGCCTGAGTCTCAGCTCTGTCCCTCACTCGCTGTCCACCTTGGCAGGGTAATCACCCCATGGAAACCTCTCACCTATAAACTGGGGGTGGCAATAACAGGGTTAGTGCAGGGCTAAGATGAGAGAATATGTAGCCCATGACATGTGCTATGAAAGTGTTTTTTAAGTAAAAAAGAAAGTGCTTAGTAAAGTGTATTTTAAAGTCACCCTCTTCCTTATAATTGTATTTAAAATGTTCAGGAAGAAAAGGGTTTGCCCACTTTAAGAATAATCTGGAAAGAAACTGCTTTTATCAGCGCAAAGTCAGTGATTGGAAACCAAAGCAAGAGTTGCCAATGGTTTAATGAGTTCCTTTTAGCATTAAAGCCAAGCCCTTAGGTCTGCACAGACACAAGTGGTGGCCAGCTTGAAGAGAGCCAGCACGCCCTGGTTTGGGGGCACCAGCTGCCAGGGATCCCACACACACCAAGCCTCAGCCCTGGGGCCAGAAGCTCAGCCTACAGGCAACTGACCCTCAACAGCCAGGGAAGGCCAAAGTAAGGGGGCCTGTGGGGGCACAGGCCTTGAACCTGGGTGACAGAATATAATACAAGTGCACGGAGAGAATGAACAGCCTGGTGATAACAAGAGAAGTACATTAACAAGCCACCCGAGCCAGGCCTCCATTATCTGTTCGAACTTTCTGGATAGATTTCATCTTTATTTTTCCAGCTCTTTGGTTACTAAGGCACTTTCAGTTTGCCCTTAATAGGAAAAAAAGCAGGACTGGAGGGAGGTGGGCCTGAGCTTGGTCCTTTCCAGTTTTACATCCACACTGCTAGCATGAGTCTTCCTTTGAAGCCCAAACAAGCACCAATATCATTAACTGAGCATCTACTAAGTGCCTGCACTGTATAGTCTTCGCTCCTCACAACTGTCATTCCACACTGAGGCCACACTGCCATTTCCATCTCACAGACAGGAAGACACCATAAATGGCTGCCCTGAGACACTGCCAAGCTCAGAGATCTCCCATGGAGCAGATTTTCCTGAAGAGCACTGTTCAGTGATCAGGACTGCAGCTAGGGTCCTGTCTGCCCTCTTCCCTCCTTAGATCTTTCCACATGACCCTCTTCCTCACTCAGGGCCTCATCCTCGGGTGTCCCTTGCAAGGGCTGCAGCTGGGCACCAAATTCCCTTCTAGTGACAGCAGTCACAAGGATGGAAGTTACTTTCCGCCAAGTGTCAGAACACAATGAGGTTTTAAAAAAGAATCCAGGATGCCAAGAGGAATTAAGGAAGACATTCATAAATGGAGAGCTACATCATGCTCTTGGACTGGAAGATTCCATGTGAGTAGTATCGATTCTCCCCAAAGTTATCTGTCGATTCAGCACAAGCCCAGTCAAGGCCCATTTCTAAGGAAATTGACAAGTCTATTGTAAAATGTATACGAAAATGCAAAAGACCTAAAATAACCAAGATAGTCATGAAGAAGAACAAAGGTGAATGGCTTAAACAAGCTGATTTTAAAACTTTCTACAAAGCTGGGGCAATTAATATTGGTTTCAGGGTAGACAAATAGACTAATATAATAGAGAGAGTCCAAAAATAGATCCACGCATACATGGTCAACTGATTTATGACAAGGGCACTGAAGGGGAGCAGACCCCAAAATATGCCACTTGGGCATGTAGATTATACTGAACTGAAAGCAATCAAGACACAGCAGACTCAAGAAAAACTTTGGCTTTTCCCTTAACTACCTGGAAGAATTTGATAGGGAGCCTGACTCAGAGACACAACTATCACCAGATATAACTTTCACCTGAAGGGCCTACCTTTCTGGCAGGGTAAACATCTAATTACTAAATATCTGCTTTTCTTCTTGCCCTGTGAAATACCCTCCTCCCCTCTGAAGCCGCGGGGCCCTATCCCATTCCTTAGCTCAGAATAGCATATAAGCCTCAACTGCCCGACTTGTCCTTGGGTCTCATATTTTTATGGGCCTCCCATATGTACAAAATTCAATTTTTTTAAAGATGTTATTTATTTATTTATTTATTTATTTATTTATTTATTGGGGGGGGAGAGAAAGCATGAGCGGGGGAGGGGAGGTGAAGAGGGAAAGGAAGAAGCAGACTTCCTACTGAGCAGAGGCCTCCATGCAGGGCTCAATCCCAGGACCCCAAGATCATGGCTGAGCTGAAGGCAGACACTTAACGTCAATGACTGAGCCACCCAGGTGCCCCAATATGTTTTTCTCTTGTTAATCTGTCTTATGTCAATTTAATTAGACCAGCCGAAGAACATACAAGGGTAGAAAGAAAATTTTTCCTCCCCAGTGACACTGCTGAAATTCAGTGGAGAAAGGATTGTCTTTTCAATAAGTGGTTCCGGGCCAGTTGGCTCAATTGGATCATATATGGGGAAAATCATATCATAAACAAAAATTAATTCTAAATGAATCATAGATCTAAATGTGAACAGTAAAATAATAAAACATCCAGGTAAAAATATGAAAATATTTGCACGACTTTGAGATAGGGAAAGATTTCTTCATGTAATACAAAAACACTAACTAGAGAAGACACAATGGGTTTCATTGAAGACAACCACTGGGGGGGGCCCCTGCAATGAACTCTTGGTCTCCACTCAGGTCATGAATTCACGGGTTCTGAGATGGAGCCCCTTGTTGGACTCCACCTTCATCAGGGAGCCAGCGTGAGATTCCCTCCCTCTGCCCCTCCCCCAACTTGCTCTCTCTCACTCTCTCCCTGTCTCCCTCAAATAAATAAATAAATAAATCTCTCTTTAAAAAAAGGAACCATGAGGAAAGTGAAAGGCAAATCACAGAGCAGAAGCTACCTACTCATACATATATCTGACAAGGAGTTCCTACAAATCAAAAAGAAAAAGACAACCCACTTAAAAATGGACAAAAGACTTTACCAGGCACTTCACAAAGAAGCTGTCCAAATATTCAGTAAGCTATGAAAAAGTGCTCAACATCACGCCACCATATACCCACAAGAATGGCTAAGATGAAGGGAAAAAAAATCTGATAAAACCAAGCACCGGTGAGGATGCGGACCAACTGGACCTCTCACATACTGCTGGGAAGAATGGAAATTGGTACAACCACTTTGAAGAATTATTTAGCTCTGTCTCCTAAACCCAAGTGCAGGTCAAACTTAAGACCCAGCAGTTCTATTCCAAGGCATTTACTGGAGATAAATGAACACATATGTTTATAAAAAGCCATATGCAAGAATGTTCATATTTGGGAGGGAGGAAGAATAAACAGTTGTGGTATAATCATTTGATGGAGTACTACACGGCAAAGAATAGGAACAAACTTCTGATGTCTGTGACGACAGGGATGGGTCTCATAGATACTGTACTTACTGGAATAATGCAGACACAGAAGAGTACATATGGTACAATTACATTCATTTGAAGTTCAAAACCTATGGTCAAAGAATAGTGGAGGTTAGTTACTGACTAGGAGGGTGCACAAAGGACCCCTCTGAAGTGCGGGAAATATTCTATTATTTGATTTGAAGAATAGTGACGTGGGCATATATATGTATAAAAATTCATCAGGCTGCAGACTTTTTTCTTTTTTTTGCCCCTCCCCTCCTCAGCTCTAAATTTAAGATTTGTGCACTTGACCGCAAGACTGTTTTATTGCAATTTTAAACTAATAAAAAGAAGAGTGATGGACGCTGGGGCTCCAAGGGGCTCGGGCTCTCTCCCCACAAGAGCCCCAAGACCCAGGAAAGCCCCAGAAACCAGAAAGGAGGTAAAGTGTATGCCTCTGATGAGATGAGCCCTTAGTCCTGCCCTTGGACCCTTCCTCCATCTACCTCTCATTTCTGGCCCATAAAAAATGGTAAGGGCTTTGAAATGAGGGGAAGACCCTTTACTGTCTTGTCTATTGCACAGCCCAGGCTTATGATTCTATAGGGTCCTCCGCCTTTCATTGCCTTGGAACATTGTGTACATCTCTATAAGTTGTACACATGATGATAAAGCAGGTGATTCTTTTCCATAGAGAGGCAAATGATTTTCTTCTTGTAGGGGTGCAAATGATTACTAACCTATGGTTATTAACCAATTTCTCATCTATTTGTAAATTAACTTCCTGGTGTCCCGTATACGGATCTTGGGATTCTCTTTTGAACCATATGTAACATCTTACTGGTTTCCACTAAGTCTTTCATACGTGTTTATTTGTTATTTGTACAAAAGCTGTAATTTTTTTGAACGTCCTCTTGCCCCAATTCCCTCTCTATCACCCTCTCCTCTGGGTGAAAATCTTGGCCTCTCTCCATCTCCCACATGAGTTCAGGCCTGGGTTTCCTGGAGCCTCTGATTTTTCAAATTCACCCACATTTGTTAAACACTTGCTATTGGCTGAGTTCTGCAGGCATACAAGAGAGGGATACCCAGTTCTGCCCTCCCGAGCCAGGAGGGAAGATCTAACCAGCTTACAAGAGTTTCCTGGACCTCATTTAGTCCTTGTAATGACCCTTCCAGGCACTGATTTTTTTTTTAAGATTTTATTTATTCATTTGAGAGAGAGAGAGAGTATGCACATGAGCCAGGGGAGGGGCAGAGTTCCCTGCTGGGCAGGGAACCAGATGTGAAACTCAATCTCAGGACCCTGGGATCATGAGTGGAGCCGCGTAACCAACTGAGCCACGACCAGCAGCAATCATTATTACTAATGCTGTTACTGGCATCTCCACTTTACTAGTAGAAAAACTGAGAGCCAGAGAGGTGAACTAGCTTACTCAAGAGTGGAGCCAGCCAGCCTCAAAGCCAGGACCTCAAAATCATTAGAACCATGGAGTATTTAAATATCTATTTCACACAGGCTAGCAACTCCCCTCTCCTCCACTGGAAACCACTGAGAACCTGAGACCCCTCTGCCCATCTCAACACCTTTGTCTCCCCGCCTCTCTCCCCACCCCAACCCCAGATAGCCTGGTCCCATGACGGGCACCAGAGGGAAGAAGGAGGCTGGAGAACAGGCAACCAGGGGCAGAGGGGAGACTCACTCAGCTTTTGGTGAGATGGGCTGGGGATGTGTGTGTGTGTGTGTGTGTGTGTGTGTGTGTGTGTGTGTGTGTGTGTTTAAAGGGGTTGTTGGTCTTCCTGTTGAGACAAGGCCTGGAGGGCCCAATCACAGAGATGAAAGCCTGAGGGAGCTCTGGCCAGACTGGGGAGACCCTGAGACCTGAAAACCTTCCTAAGCCTTCAAAAGCACAAACACTTTTGACAAAAGGGAAACCGGGCCATTGCCATACCAGGCTGAGCCCCACAACATCAATGGGGCTCACTAATAAGGAGCCACTGTCAACAGGAACGCTGATCAAAACAGCCCACATCCCTCCAGTTCCGGAATCTGTTTTGTCCAAAACCCAAACCAGCCCCATCCTCTGGCCTCCCAGTCCCACTCACACACCAAGGGTCTCTCTGGAGACAGAGCAGAGGCAAGCAGCATGGGAGGCAGCAAGAGGGCTTGCTGACGTAAATGAGGTCCGGGAGGTCAGAGGCTGGGGTATGGCCATGGACTGGTAACAAGAGGGGACCTCCGCGCCCTCGCAGGTGTCCTAATCCCCAAAGGCTAAAGACAGAAGGAAACCACCTTTTGTAGGAGGCCAGGTGGTCTGGGGCTGGGGCAGCTCTCAGAGGACAGAGAGAAAAGGAGAGACCGGGCTGTGGGCATGGCCTCCCTCTCCCATAAAACCCACGGCCTAAGGTTTGAAGAAGCCAAGTTGACACTACTTGAAGACTCAGGGTGTGCCATACCTGTTCTAAAACTTCCTACAGTGGGATCACTTACTCCGTACAACAGCGCTGGGAGGTCAGTACAATGATTCTCATCATTTCCCTGATGAGCCAATGGGGAGGCACAGAGACACGAACCTTCCCAAGTCCACACAGCTTTAAGTGGGGAAGACAGGATTCAGACCCAAGCAGCCAAGCTAGCCTAGTCTCCAACATTCACCATGGTAGAATGTGGGGTCCCTCTTTCATCACTGAACATTCCATGCATATTAAAGGTCATGCATTGTCAGGCGGGCAGCAGGCCAGTCTACATACAAGAAAGAGCTCTGGGTCACAGTCTAGGTGGCTCCCTAATGCTGCTGCTAGGGCGTCTCCCACTGTGCCTGTAAACAGGCACAGCATGTCTGCCCAAAGCAGCTCAGGGTCGAAAATATATTTGTCTGCCATCACAAGCTTGGTTCCTTCTTAGCGTCCCCTTCACCCCAACCTTTCAGGGAAGGAATCAGTATTGCTTTTACAGAGGAGGAAATGAATGAGGACCACAGGGGAAGTGTTCTGCCCAAGGTCTAGGAGCCAGAGGGGGCAAGCAGAAAGTGAAGCCTGCACAAGATGGTTGCAGCCTCTCAGAGGCAAGGCTGTCGGGTTCCTAGGGCTAGGCAATTATCGCAGCTGGCTGAGCAGGTGGTTGTGGGTTGAAATCAAGTTTTGGGGTGCGGCTTAGTCCATGAACCAGCCTCCTCCCGCGCGCTCGCTCACACACACACACACACACACACACACAGAAGAGGATGCGTGGTGGGTGCGGGTGAGCTAACCTGCGCCGAGGGTGGATGGGACCGGGCGCTGGAAGCATGTGGGGGAGCAGAGGGGCAGGCTGGAGTGGAGCTGGGTGGGGCGGCTACCGCGGTCTCCATGGCGATGCGGGGGCAGGGTGGGGTGGGGGGAGAAGGAGGAAGGAGGGAGGCCTCTGCGCATTGATTTTGCTCCAGTCAGATTCAATCCCGAGTGAAAATGGATTTTTTAATGCGTCTATTAGCTGCTTTGAAAACGCAAATTGAGTTCAGGAGGGACTGCTGCCATGAGAAGACAATCTGGCATCCAAGGCTCTGAGCGACAACCTCCCCCCCCGCCCCTCCCCCACCGCATGGGGTACCCCCAAGCCTGAGTTTAGCTTCAATAGGGGAGGGGGTACTGTGGGGCCCTTAACTCCTCTCCAGCCCCCAGGGTATGGGGATTTAGCCAGAGCTGTGGGCTGGTGCTTCTACAGAAACTAGCAATTTGCACCAGAAGAAAGCCAGTTCCCAGGAAAGACACAATCTGGGAAGGCTTCCTGGATGAGGCAGGATTCTAACGGGTCTTTGAACACACGCCCTCAGCCCATCCTGGGATCAGGTAAAAACTAATGCCCAGCAAGCCTTGACCCAGCCCTCCACAAGTTATAAAAGGTTCTCCCTTGCTTGTTCTTAGTGTAGTCGTTTTAAACACCGCAGGGGCGGAATGTTGAGCCCATTTTGAAGTTAAGGAAATCTGGGTTGGGAGGGAAAGGAGCTCCAGGAGTCTGCCTGGGCCAGCGGGCTTGGGGGTCACCGGTCTTGATTGGCGGGGCTGCAGGCTAGGCGGGCAGCAGGGCTGGCCTCTCAGTCAGCTTTCTAGAAAGGCTTAGGAGGGAGTTGAAGGAGGCAGGAAGCAGTAGGGAGAGAAGGGGGGTACAGGTCAGATACACAATTACTTCTCTCTATTGTCATTCGCTGTATAGGGAGCCTTCTTTGCATATGCAAATGAGTCCATCCTCCTACAATTACACAGTAATCAGAAGCAAATTACCTTCTTGCTGTTTACTTTCAGCATCCTTAATCTGGTTATTAGACGATTAATGAAGCTTGTTTTGTGAGAAATTCATAACAAGAATAGAGGAGGGTGTGTGTGTGTGTGTGTGTGTGTGTGTGTGTGTAGGGGCAGGAGATGCTGCATTTATCCAGAAATAGAGGCAGTCCCCAGGTTTCCTGCACACACACCTCCAGCTGCCTCTCCCCAACCCACTATTCTCATGCTTCCTCCACCAGGCCTTTGTGGATTGACCATCCCCCTCTACACACACACACCCCTTCCCTCTCCCCCTCCCCCGTGTCCTCCAGAGTCCCTTAAGGGCACTGGCTCCAAACAGGCCTGGAGGCAGGACAGTCAACTCCCAGAGCTGCTCCAGATACCCCCAACTCATACTCCTCCTGTTCACTGCCCTCAAGGCTGTGTCCAGGCAGTGTTCCAAAGGTGGCCCTCTCCAAGCAGAAGTCATCTCCTGCAGCCTGGGGCCAGGCCTCTGCTCAGAGGTGACTGTGCCCCCCCCACCACACACCCACATACCCTAGGCTAAGGGGATACTGAGATTATAATTCTTTTAATATGTGAACCATAAGGGTCTGAGGCGCTGCCCCTCCATGCTGGCAGTAGTCCAGCATTCCTCCCAAGGTACCCTTCCCCAGGTAATCTCTGGGCAACCCAAGGCCAAGTTCACACCCCACAGTTCCAGCCATTTGCCATCTGACTTTTCCCATCTGGCTGCTTTTAAGGTCTTCTCTTTGGAGTTCTGCAGTTTCACTACAATGTTTCTTTCTTTCTTTTTTTTTTTTTTTAATTTTATTCACTTATTTGACAGAGAAACACAGCGAGAGAGGGAACACAAGCAGGGGGAGTGAGAGAGGGAGAAGCAGGCTTCCGGCCAGGCAGGGAGCCTGATGTGGGGCTTGATCCCAGTACTCTGGGACCATGACCTGAGCCGAAGGCAGACGCTCAATGACTGAGCCACCCAGGCGCCCCCCACTACAATGTTTCTAGGTCTGGGTTTCTCTTTATTTACTCTGTTTGAATTCTTCATGCTTCCTTTTCAGTGTTTGCCCTTTTTTGGGGAGGGTATCATTTCTGGAAAATCCCTTGACATATTTGTTAAGTATTGCCTCCCCCGATTCTCTCAACTATGTCTGCAGAAATTCCTAGATGATAGTTGTTAAATTCCTTATTCTATATCCCATGTCTTTTTCCCACTTGTTCTTATTCTCTGTGCACTGCATTATGGCCGATGATTTCTTCAAATCTGTTTTCCAGTTCACTAACTATCTTTTCAACAGTATCTAATATGTTGTTTAACCAAGCATTGAGTTTAAGTTCCAACATTACCACTTTCATTTCTTTTTTTTCCTTTTAAGATTCTATTTATTTATTTGACACAGAGAAACACAGCTAGAGAGGGAACACAAGCAGGGGAAGTGAGAGAGGGAGAAGCAGGCCTCCCGCCAAGCAGGGAGCCTGACGTGGGGCTCGATCCCAGAACTCCAGAACCATTACCTGAGCAGAAGGCAGATGCTCAACAACTGAGCCACCCAGGCACCCCGCCACTTTCATTTCTGAGTCTTTGTTTATTGTCATATTTGCCTGGTTTTCCTGGTAGCATCTTTATTTCTCTAAATATTTTAAGCATTTTTTTTAGTATCCTGGATCTGATCACCCCAATATCTTGTTGGTTCTTTTTTAAAGATTTTATTCATTTGGGAGAGAGAGAGTGAGAGAGAGAGAGTATGAGAAGGCAGAATGTCAGAGGGAGAAGCAGACTCCCCACAGAGCTGGGAGCCTGATGCAGGACTCGATCCCGGGACTCCAGGATCATGACCTGAGCCTGAGGCAGTGGCTCAACCAACTGAGCCACCCAGGCACCCAATATCTTAAGTTTTGAAGGATAATTCTACTATTTGTTGTTTTCACTGACTCATTCATGAGATTCCTGATGTATTTTGTAATTTTGTGTCATAAACTAAAGCTTGGTTGAGCTCTATCCATAGGAATTCTGTATAGCAAGAGTCGAGGGTATGTCTCTCCCTGGAGAATTTGCTCTTGCTTCTATCAGGTGTCCCAGGTACTACCAACATACTTGGGGTTAATTTCACCACTTGGGAGTTTCCTGGAACACATAGATAATATAAATGTTTACCTTAAACCCCTATGTGGGTAGGCATATAGTTACAAACGTAAAGGCTTTTCTTTCTAAGGGGTACCTGTGCAGAAATAGACAATTATTCTTACCATATCTCTTTGCCCCTGGATGTATTTTCCCCCTCTATCCTTTCACCCAAGGGCAGCCTTTGAAAGCCCTGGTTTTGCACAGAGGTCTCAATTACAACTCCCTGCCATGAGTGCTCACAGCTTGTTTCCTTTTTCCTCTATACCTTTATTTCGGGACCTGGACAACTTTGTTACCCCAGGAGACATTTCTGGTGGTCATGGCTAAAGGTCGTGCTATTGGTATCTCTTGGGTAGAGGCCAGGGTTGCTGCCAAACATCCTACAATGCCCAGGACAGGCCCCGCCCCAACAAAAAAAGAATCTAATCCAAAATGTCAACAGTGCTGCTACTCAGAAACTCTGATTTAGCTCATGGAGATATATGTGCAAATGACCTGAGGTCTCCCTGCAGCTTTGGAGCTCCCTAACACCCAGGCTTCCAGCACCCTCTTTATGTTTGACACTTTAAAGCTTTTCCTTTCCTTCATTCATTTGAAAGGACAGTTGTCTATTTTATGGAGCATTTCTGGGTGCCTGTATATCCACTTGTCACTCCTGCCTTCCTCTACCTCCCTAACATTTGCTGCTTCAGCTAACCTCTTGCTGTTTGGTAACCACTTTCTCTATTTGTCCCCCCTCCCTGCACTTGTGTGTACCTAGAAGCCCTGAGAATGCTACTGAAGGCTTGGAAGACTATCAGGAGAGTCCTGACAAGAGGTGACATGCTCACCAGCAACTGTGACTCTTGGCGCTCACAAAGCCCTAAATCCTACCCTCATGACCCTCGCCTGATTCCATAAGGCCAAGGCCTGATTCCTATGATCTCTGCCCCTCCCTCCCCAAATCTCCAGGTCTCTTCACCTCCCTGAGCCACAGCCTCTGTGACTCACAGAAAGTGCTCTTTTCCTCCTCCCAGCCCCAGGCCCAAGCAGTTCCCACAGCAGAACATGCATCCTGTCCTTGGAGTCTGTGTTGGCCTTGTCCACTCTGGTGTCTGGTGCCTTGTCCAATGGAAGAATGACTGAATGAATGAATGAATGAATGGGGCATGGTTTCTAGGCCCAGGCAAAATAATCATAGTAACTGCACATAGATTTCCCGTACTTTGGATTATTCAACTTCAACCTGATACTACATTGGGAAAGCTAGTTTAGCTGAGTTCCCTAAACACACATTTTGGGAAAATGGTTCTCTAATGCTTTGAGGGCACAGCCAGGCTAGAAACGCTCCCAACTGACACAGCTTAGCACACTTAACCTTATAAACTGCAACAGCCACATGCCAATTTGTGGCGACTTTATTGTTTCCTCTGAGAACAAATAGGGGTAGGCTCTGGGATCGGGAAAGCAAATGAAGCCTGCCCCCAAACTCTGCACAACAGGCCTCTTCCTGGATAAAACAAAACAAGGTCTCTGTTGCCTCAGCAGTTCCTGGAATTCCAAGGTCATTCCCACCATTCATTAATTCAACAGATATCCTAGAACATCTTCCATGTGTTGGGCACTCTTTAGGACATTTCAAGTTTTGTAGAAAACAGAGTAGAGTCCTTGTCCCCTCAGCGCTTTTGTTCTCCTCCCAGGGGGAGGGAAAAATCAGTGTATTCTGGGATGCCAGGGAAGGATGAGGTCCGTGAGGAAAAATGAAATGGGGTGGCCAGTAGTGATGGGTGTGCTGTTGAGGGGTAATGTGGAAACATGTCTCTGTGAAGACCACTGAGTTCAGTGAGGCTCACTAGAATTAGGAGGAAGAAGGTTCCCTGGTGAAAGCGTAGTACCTGAAGCACTGGGAAGAGTGGAAAAGGGGAAGGAAAGAGGAAAGCGAGGGAGGGAGGGAAAAAGGGAGGGAGGGAGGGAGGGAATGGGGCAGGAGAAGAGCTGAGAGCCCACCTCCTAAGTCTTCCAGGCTTGGCCAAAGGTCTGAGGGGGGAAAATTGGAGGGTTTTAAGCAGGAGTGGGAAAGAATCCGATTTATATTTTCCCAACACCCCTCTGGCTACAGCTTGGGGAATGGAGTAAGTGGACAAGAACTGACACTCAGGGCCACTTAGGAAGGAGTCTAAATGACCCGGGCCAAGGATCAGGGAGGTCTGCACCCAGCAAGAAGCAGGTAGACTCTGAGACATCCTAAAGGCCAGCCAACAGAATCTCCTGACATACTGGATGAAGGATGGGGACTAGGGGTCAAAGCTGAGCCAAAGGCTTCTGACCATGAGGATGGTGGGGCCCTTCATTGAGAGGGGACAAGAGGGAGGAGCATGTTGATGGGTGTTCAAAAGCCTGGATCTATACACACTAAGGTGGAGGTATCTGGTAATGGGGTTCAGGACACACTATCCCAAAATATGGCACCCCGGCCTATTAAAGGTTTTAAATTGAATGTGTTTGAGAAAACAGCTTTCTCCCGTGAAACAAGTCATAAAAACTTCAGGTGAGAGGCACCTTCCCTACCCCTGAAAGAAAGAAGCATCCTTATCTGTGAAGACAAAGCAGTGAGAGAAGAATCCCAGCAAAGAGGCCTCTTAAGCTCCCATGGTTTGTTGCACTTGCCCAGGACAGCCCACTCTTCATCAAACCTAGCATAAAAATACTCAGGTCTAACTTCTCTTTGGGTCTTCATGTCCTTTTTAAATTTTTCATTTATTTATTTGAGGAGAGGAGGGAGAGTACAGAGGAAGAGTGAGAGAGAGAAGCAGACTCTCTGCTGAACAGGGAGCCCAATGCAGGTCTTGATCCCAGGACCCTGGGATCATGACCTGAACTGACAGCAGACAATTAACTGACTGAGCCACCCAGGCACCCAGGGTCTTCATTTGTTTATGAAGACTCCTGAGTATCATATAGAACTTACATTAAATAAGTCTCTATGCTTTCCTCCTGTTAATATGTCTTTGTTTTCATTTTCATACCCAGCTAGGGACCCTGAGAGGGTGGAGGAAAACTTTTCCATCCCTTACACTGGCAGAGCTGAGGAGTAGGCAGGGGGCCACATGGGTCAAGTTCAGGTGAAAACAAGCTAAATATATGCATCTGGGTGTCAAAGCCACAGGACCTGATGAGAGCCCCTGTGTGGGTTGAGGGGGACAGCTGGAGAAGCAAAGGAAGCTGTGGCCTGAGCCCTGGATATACAAAGAGTTCAGAAGTCATCAAAGGTGTATGTCAGGCCCTATCCTGGTTAAAGCTTTCCAGAAGCCTTCTGGCTGCATGCTACCAGGTCCTGGGCCTCTCTAGCCTCACTTCCTTCATACTGCCCCCAAGTCACTCTGCACCAGACTCAGCCTCCTTGCCAGA
>PITA01015210.1:38301-51009 GCA_004023965.1 Spilogale gracilis
ACCTGACTCTGCATTCTAATATGACAGACACACACACACATACAGACACACACACACACACACACACACACACACACACACACACACACCATTCTCTTTCATGGGACCCTGTTCTGTGCTTTCAGAGGACTTATTACAAACTAATTACTTGTATATGAGTGTGATTTGAGAAATGTCTGCCCTCTTCCCCCACTTGACCAGAAGCTCCATGAGACAAGGAACATTACCTGTCTTTCACCATGGTGTACGGTCAAATACATATTGAACAATGAACAGCTAGGGAGCAAAGCCAAGCCCTGGTTAGTCATTGTACTACGTTCTCAATATCGTACCAGACCTATTACATAACTGACTGTGGCAGACATCACCACTGCTGACCAACATGTCCAGTTCTCTTCTCCTACTGGGCACACAGGATTACAAATCCTCATTCCCCTGGCGTAATATGGGGTTCTAGAACCTGTTCTGGCCAATGCACTATGAGCAGAAAGGATTGCATCACTTTCAGGTGGAAGCATATGTAAATTCTGCATGTGCTCCTTTCCTGCCAAGAAAGCCTGTATGGAGATGGGCAGCGAGCCTCCAGCATCTGCGGTCCCTGACTAATTATGATAGGAGCAGTGCCCTCTCCCACAACCTGCAAGCAAGGCACAAAATCTTCATGGTTTTAAGCCCCTGAGAAGTTGTGGTCATTTGTTACACAGCAGAACCTAGCCCACCTGACTATCACAGTGGACTCACTGAACTCTAACAGACCCATGATGCGCTCTCTGCACCCACTTCTCAGAATCATTCAATCACTTTGCATTGATATAGTTCCCTCTAGAAGGGGGCACTGGCCACACAAAGAGGAGTAAGGCATCGTCAGCCCCTGAGAAGCTGGTGATCCTGGATACAGTAGTCAAGAAAACGCAAGAAAGTGGAGTAGAGTGGAGGCACAGCAGGATTTGTCCCAGATCAAGAAATACCAAAGTAGAATCTTGACCCAATGGTGCCCATTGTCTGAGCAAGTGCAGGTGGAGGTGGCAGAAGGAATGGCATCCCTGGTACAGGGACCAACACAGGCAAAGGTTAAGACAAGGGTAAGAAAACAGCATGATGGAGAATTGGCAGATATAGGTGCATTAGTTCAAGAACATGCTAAGCTGCTGTTACAGAGATGTAAAATATAATGGCTTGAAGGCAGAATTGAGTTCTCCCACACAAACAATCCAGAGCTGGGGGATCCTAGGCTGTAATGTGGCTCTGTCATCCCTTAAACTTGGCTCCAATCTCTGCGTTCAAGGTGGCTGCTCCAGCTCCTGCCATCACATCTGCATCCCAGCCAGAGGGAAGGGGAAAGCATTAGGTGGAGTGCATGCCCACTCCTTATATCAATATAACCAAGAAATGCAAGTTGTCATTCCTTTATTCCAGCAGCTCCACCATACAGTCATCCAAGCCAGCCTTAGCCCCTACTCTTTCCCCTTAGCTACCCTCTGCATCCAACCAAGTCACTCCCTTTCAGCTCCTCACTTTTCTCCAGGTGCTCACCCCTCACCAGGTGCAAGGCAGTGGTCTCCACACAGGTCTCCCAGCCTCCAGGCCAGGCCCTTCCAAACCATCATCCATAGAATGGCCATCCTAGTTTACAGTTCTGAGGCCCTCCTCAGAAGAAAGTCCAGGCCACTTGGTGACCCTCCAAGACCCTCCTGCCCTCACACTTACCCACCTGTCCAGATTCATTTCTCATCCCTATAGTGCTCATCTGCATCTTCCCCATACCCATACTCGGCTCCTCCTTCTGAATATCATGTTATTTGTCACCTCTGTCCTTTGCTCATCCCTGAAGTGGTCTTTGCTATTTCCAGCTTTACAGACTTCTCGTTCTTCTGGGACTGGCTCAGGTGCTACTCCTTCAGGAAATGGACTCCAAGCCCCTGGGCTCTGGGTGCATGGACCTGCCCTCTATTTGCCCCTTGGTTCATAATTATTTCTTCAAGCTAGTTGCTCCACATTTCCGGTAACTAGCAGTGAACCTGGGCATGTGGCAGCCCTCTAGAAACAACTGAAGGGAGAAAGGAACAGTGCGGAGAAAAGCCAGTTAGTGGGTTTTAGAGAAGTGGTGCAGACTGGAGGCTAAGGGCAAGCACCAGAGCTGGGTCACCTGGGCTCAAACCCCAGCTCCCCCGCCTCCTGGCTGTGTGCGCCTGAGTAAGTTATCTAACCGCTCTGGGCTTCAGTGTCTGCATCTGCAAAGTGACAACAAAACCAGCACTCTTCACACAGTCGCTGCGAAGATGAAATGATCCGACGGGTGTTGTACTTAGAGTAGGGCCTGGCACTGAGTTAGCCCTTCTTATATTAGGCTAACATCACCCAGGTACCTCTGATAAAAATGAGCAGGAAATAGCCTGAGCCTGTCTGCATCTTAGGAGGACAGGAGGACACTTCCACTTCCAACTAAAATGAAGTAGCAGGGCCCAGATTTACCCTCGTGTCTGAAACAGCAACAAAATGCATGGTTCTCAAACATTGGACATCAAGCAACAAATGACAGTGGTCCCTGAGACGTGAGAACAAATGAGGTGAGCTCTGCAATTGTCCCCCATATGTCCAGAGAGAGCTTCCAGGCTCTGGCCTGAGGAGAGGGGACCCAGGCAGAGCCTGAAGTTTCCTGTGTTTGGGCAAACAGAGAGGCCAAGATGGGTAGAGTTCACAGGTCAGAGGTCAAAGAGGAGATGGCTATGTAGAGAGAATCCCAAAGGGAGGGCTCAGCTGAAGAGCAATGAGATTCCAGTAGGAAGCACACTGAAGCTGCTTAGAGGGCACAATCCTCTGGGATTATGCCTGCCCCACCAGCCAGAACAGGAAGCCTGGAGGTTTTGCTTCATAGTGGGGCCGAATGAGTCCTAACTAACTGTTGCTCTGGTCCTCTCTAACACAGCTTGAAGGCAAGACCTGAAAGGACTGAACCGTTTCCAAGTCCCTTAACCACATTTCTGGACAAAGATCAAGAATATTTATATGTATACAAAAATAACCAGCACCCTATGGGATAAGATTCACAATATCTGACATCCAATATGGAATTTCTGGGTGGTTCAGTTGATTAAGCAGCCAACTCTTGATTTCAGCCTAGGTCCTAATCTCAGGGTCCTGGGACTGAGTTCCACACTCAGTAGGAAGTTGCTTAAGGATTCTCTCCCTCTTTTTCCCTCTGCCCCTCCCTGCACTCACTCTCTTGCTCTCTAAAATAAATAAATAAATCTTTTAAAAAATGATCAGGTACACAAAAAAGGAAGAATATGCAGCCCATAATGAGAAGATCAATCAATCAATTGAAACCAACCCAGAAATGGCATGGCATCAGTAGACAAGGATATCCAGTTATTATAACTGTATTCCATATGTTCAAGAAGCCAGAGGAAAATGAACATTTAATTAGATACATGGAAGGTATGAAAAAGACCCACTCAAACCTCTAGAGATGAAAGCTACGTACTGAGATGAAAAATGCACTGGAAACAATTAACAGCAGCTGGATTCCACAGGAAAAAAGGTAAGTGAACTTGAAGACATAGTAATAAAAAGTATACAAAATTAAACACAAAGAGAAGAAATGACCCAAAATGAAAGAATAGAGCATCACTGAGTTATTGGACAACTTTGAGACTTAATATATGTGTATAGAAGTCCCCAAAGGAGAGAAGATAGGGCAGAAACAGTTTTGAAGAAATAATAGTCAAAGACTCCCCAAATATGAAAACCATAAAAACCCACAAATCCCAGAAGCTTCACAAAACCCAAGCACAAAAAAACATGAAGAAATGTCCTACAGAGGCAGGTCATAGTCAAATTGCTTAAAATCAGTGATAAAGAGAAAACCTTCAAACAGCCAGAGGAAAGAGACACTGTATACGAAAGAACAAAGACAGGATGACGGCAGATTTCTCCCAGTAAGGACACAAGTCACAAGGCGAAGACCAATATGCTTAGGAAACCGAGATGAAGGCTAGAAGCTGGGGGAGTCCCCAGGGTCCCCTGGAGTCGCCTGTCAGAGGCCTCAGAGAGAACAGCGGAGACTGCGCCACGGACCTGAGGTGTGAGGCGGGGTGCAGGGGGAGGGGCGGGGGTTTTGGCTGGCGAGGCTGCTGGATCACCTAAATGGGGAACGTGGGAGAGGAGCACATTTAGGAGAGGCTCTGGCTTCCACCATGGATGATTCTGAGTAACTAGCAGGGTGCACAGAAGGACGTTTGGTGGCTGAGAAAGATATAAATTTGGCAGTTGCCTGAGGATACATTAGTCAGAACAGGAAAAGCTAGAACTTAGAAACAAATCCTGAAATCTCAGCATCTTAACAAAAAAGCTTATTTCTTACTCATACGAAGTTCACAGCGGGTTGGCAAAGGATATGCTCCGACCAGTGATTCTGAGACCCAGGTGCCCTCCATCTTATACACCACCATCTCAAACCACGAGGTCCACAGCCGCGGCAGCAAGAGATGCCTGGCCCAGGAACACCTGTGCCTGCGCCTGCGCCCAGAAGGGATGGGCATGGTCGCTCCCTGCAGCTCATTGGGCAGAACTGTCATGGGACCTCAGCCCACTTGCAAGGGAGGCTGGGAAATGTACAGGGAGGTTGCAGAATATTGCGGCAGCCATGAGGCCGCGAGGTTACATGGGAGAGACCGCAGAGTGCTTGAGGTAGAAGAGTCGAATGCGTGGACGGAGACCTGAAGCCGCATTTGAGGAGTGGGGGGAAGAAAAGCCCTAAACCACCGAGGAGGACCAGTGGGGTCTTGGAGGCTAAGGCAGCCCAGGCTCCAGGGCAGGTGCGAGGCCCCTCGTGACCTGCTGAGTGTCCTTTGGGAGGCTTGAGATCGTCTTCTGTAGATACTATTGCCTATGTTTTACAGATGCAGAGACCCAGGGTCAGAGGGCTGAGTGTCCCAGGCGCCTGAGTCACAGTGACATGGCCGAGCCCAAAGCCAGGGTTGTTCTCTCCCAGGTCTGCTCCTTGCTTTCCCAAGTGCACTGCAGAAGGGATGGTTTTTACCAGGGAGTGGTTTACCCAGGCCCTCTGAAAATCATGCCTCCCTAATGCCCTAGGTTGACCAGGATGTCGGTGAAGAGGGTCTGTCCCGGGCCTCTCAGATCCTGATGAACTTCTTGACTCTCTGGGCCTCAGTTTCCTCCACTTCTGCTGCTGTTTCCCAGGTAAGCCCAGACACCACACTGTGGTAGCGTGCTGGGCGGACAGGCCCTCGTGGAACAGCCCCACCACTTCTTCATCCTCTTCCCCTGCCCAGCAATCATAACAAAGCCTCCTCTGATCACAGACAACCTAGACTGGGGATGCCAAAGCAAAGGCCTGATTTGCATAGCAAACCCCTCCCCCACCCCTTGCAGGATTGCCATAGCAACAGGCCCCAAAAGACTGTTCTTCACAGTCACCTCCCCTTCCTGTACTGCTGGGAATGCTGGCTTCCTACCCGAGCTTGGGGCCTCAGAGCTCAATTCCTCATTTTATGGATGAAGAAACTGAGGCCCAGAGAGGGGAAGCAACTTGCCCAAGGGCACACTGTCAGTTAGCAGCAGAGCCTTACCCTGAATCCCAATTGGAGCCTGTCACCCTGATGGGGTGGTGGGGGTGGATGGGGTGACCTACCCGGTCACGCTCATCTCAGTCCTTTGGGGAAGACCCTGGGCAGTATGATGAAGAAATGACCTCTGGACTTGGGGCAGAGACTCAGATATAGAGGCAAGCACTGAAGATTGTGGAGGTGGGGATAAAAGTATATCCCCCTGGGTCTCTAGCCCAGCCCTTCCTTCTATATGCCTGCTGAGTGTCAAGTACTGTTCTAGGCCCTGGGGGTTCAGGTGTGATCAAACTGACAAAATCCCTGCCCTGGTGGGACTGACACTCTTGTGGGAGGATGAAGACGATGAATAAACCACATGAACATGATGTGCTGTCCAGAAAGTGGGGGAGGGACCACTTGCTACTTGAGTTAAGGTCATCTGCGTGTTCTTTCACAATTTACCTGTCCCCTGTTCCACACCCCCAGGACACCTGGTGTCTTAATACCTGACTCCAGTAAGACTGCCAACAAGTTGATGTGTTTTGGGCGAACACAACTTGGCTGTGAGCCTGAGGCTTTACTGGTAGGATTTTCGGCGGCATAGGTAGCAAGTGGGAAGATGCTTGGAGGCAGTGGGCTCCCTGATGTGGCAGCTGCCCTTCCCATTCCTAGGGTGGCCTACAGGCTCAGAGGGTCTGATTTCAAAGGCCCTGGAAAGATGGCCTGCCATTACTCACCAGCCTCAAAATGCTCATTGCAGCGTAGTTCCTGGTGCAGAAAGACAGTCCTTCTTCACCTCATAGTGAGAAAGAACAGCAAATCACAAGCGCCATGAGAGCAGATTCCAGATGCCAGGCTCTCTTAGCAGACCCCTTCCTGAGAGGGGAGTTTGTTTTTTTTTTTTAAACACGCTCAAGCTTTCCCATCTTTATCTTTTTTTTTTTTTTTAAGATTTTATTTATTTATTTGACAGAGAGAGAGATCACAAGTAGGCAGAGAGGCAGACAGAGAGAGAGGAGGAAGCAGGTTCCCTGCCGATCCCAGGACCCCAAGATCATGACCTGAGCCGAAAGCAGAAGCTTTAACCCAGACGCCCTGAGAGGGGAGTTTTAAAGGAGGGTAGCATAAAGCTCTTCCAGGTGCCTGTGCGTAGCTCAGTAAATCCAACTCTTGGCCATCTCCGGTTTTAGCCCCACCCCCCTTCCTGCCCACTAGAATCTCTGAAGGGAACTGGGGCTGGTTTTATAAGGAAAGGGGAGGGACAGGAAGGCCCTCCCACCAAACCTGGAAGAGGAGGACTGCAGAAGTCCAGTCCAGCGAGGCAAGCCAGCAAGGAGTGGTTTTGGGTAGGGAGTACCCCAGGTGGACCCCGAAGCCCAAGGAGGCCAAGGGGTTGCTGCACCCAGAATGGGGTTCCTGGTTCTGCCAATGGGCTAGAGGAGCCTGGCAGAGGGAGGCAAGCCCCATTTCCTGCCCCAGTTTCACCTCTTTGTTTTCTTTCCCTCCTCTTCCCCCCCAACTTGCAATAAAAACATAATTACGGGCTTTATAAAAAAAAAAAGGCAAATTATGGTGACATGCTTTAATTATCTGCCGAGCAATGGCGGGCTGAATTACACAGGCAGGGCCTTGGAGGTTACCTAAAAATAAAGCAAGAAGCCTCATTAAATGCTAATTGCTGCTTTTGCCGACTGAAGTAAGATTTGGGCACCATGTACCATTCAGTGCCAGGCTGTCTGCAGGGAGGTCCGAGCCCTGGGAAGCTCAGAGTGCCAGGGCCGAGCCCAGCTGGGCAGCCAGGGCAGTGCGGGGCAGGCGGTGGGGGCACAGAGAAAATCTAGATGCGAGGGAGAGTGCACTAGGCTCCCCTGGACACTGAGTGGGGAAATGGAAACCCCGGGCTGGAAGGAAGAAGCTATAGGCTTCAGTGAGAGCATCTAAAAGCAAGGGCCCACGGCCTGTCCTCTGGCTAGAGAGGAGCCACACAGCCTTCAGCATCTTTCTGTGGGCTCCCGAGGACTCCTCCCTGGACCTAAAGGCCAAGATGGTGCCGGGGCACCTGGCACGGTGCTAATAAGTCACACTGCGGTCCCCTTTGCCTCTGCCTCCGGGGCCTGAGAAGGCAAGGTAGAAAAGCAGATGTTGAGACACTGGAACTCCCCAGCTGAGCTGGAAGAGACCCAACCTTGTATACTGCCTCTCAAGCTGAGTCCCCAGGGGCCTGGGAGTTCCACAGAGGTGGACTATGTGCCCCACAGGCTTGGTAGCTTCGTGGCCTCCTGCCCAGGCCTGGTAGCAACCCAGTCTTGACTTTGAGCCCCACAGGTTCTTGAGTGGGCATTGTTCCCTCTTGGCTATAGAAACCCCAAGGTCCAGCACCACATCGGTCTCGTACCTGGGGCCTGGCCCATAGTAAGGTACTTAATAACTGTTGGATGGATAGTTAAGAACAGGGTCTGAAGGGATGGCCAATTCGTCTAGTTTTTCCAGGACTTTCTTGGTTTTAGCACTGAAGGTCTGGCATCCCAGGAACTCTGCCACCACCACCCCAAATCCCAGTCCCTGATAATCCTAGGCCTGAACACCACCTGCTGGCCTTCCCACGCACAGTTAGTTTTAAGCAGTGGTTCTCAAACTTGGCCTTGCATCGCAGGGACCTGGAAGGCCTACAGAGCAGACTGCAGGAGCCCGCCCCTAGAGCTTCTGGTTCAGCAGGTCTGGGGTGGAGCCCATCATTTGCTTTTCTAACAAGTTCCCAGGGATGCTATGCCAATTTAAAGGGTTCTGGTGCTGGAACAGCCTGAGAACCGCTGATTTACCTGGCCCACTGCACTGCATAGCCCACACCTGGGGAGCTGGTAAAATGTCTTCTTACCATCGCCCCCGCCCCCCACAGAGGAGGAGACTGCAGCCCTGGGGACCACCACTACTGGCACCTCTGGGCCTCTTCCTGGGAGTCTGCGGAGACCCCATCACCCCTCTTGTAGAGCAAAGGTCTCCGGGAGACCACCAGCCCTCTTTCCAGGGAACCAGGAAGACTGCAAGCCCACCCCCCATCTTACTGAAGTGTAAAATTCTGAAGGTACTACTCATCTGTCCCCTCTCCTGGCTGTCCCACATGAGCTCGGGAAATTAACAGCAAGGGCATAGGGAGCAACGGGGAGCAGGAGCAGCCGTGGGTCTTCCACCTGTGGGATCCCAGCCCAGGCTTCCCCTGGCGGTGCCTTCTAGGTGGTGGGGTGGCACCTGCCCTCCCACACTGCTGCAGCTGGTCTGACTCCCAGAAGTCTTGGGGAGACTGGTCCTTCCTCTCCACCTCACACCCACGAAACCTACACCCCTCTCTTCCCCTGATATTGCTGTTTGGAATTCCACCCCACTCGAGGCTCCGCCCAGTTAACCCACCCTATTCCCATAATGCCATTACTTTAGGATATTCAGCATTTGTAGGTTGTAGGAATATGCTGGGGCTGTGTCTTCCCCATCAGACTGGAAGCTCCCTGAGGGAGAGGCTGTGTTTCTCCTCGCAGAAAGGGCAGTCCCGGAAGGTGGGGCTGTCTCCTCCATCTGACGTACCTGCGTGAAGGCACCTTCAGGGCCTGGGTGCCTCTTTCCCATCTGCCCCTTCTTGGAGTCCGATGCAGGTTGGACTAGGCCAAACCTCTGGAATGCCTGATGGGTCTAAGGCCCACCAAGAATCTCCCCTGATTCCGGGTGCTGAGGGGAGTAGAGAGGGCAGCACCCCCCTTGGAAAGAAGGAACCTACAAGTTCCTGGAACCTGGAAGAGGGGCTCCACAGATTTGGGGTGGGGCCTGGGTAAGTCCTGGGCTGAGGATCAAACCCTCCACCTAGCCTTGGGCCTCAGCACATCAATCACCTTGAGAGGGAAACAGACCAAAGAAGGGACAATGTGCCCACGTTGGAGATGCCACACTCTCCTTTTCCATCCAGACCACCCCCACCACACAAGGGTGTGCACATGCACGTGTGTGCACAGACATACACTGCCCGGGGAGCTCTGGCAAACACTCTTGGTCTGACAACCTAGTTTTGCCTGTTTAGGCTAGAGCACTGGGTAGAATCCATTCTGGGGTGCAGTCTTAGGAACCGTCCTGTGAAAGCAAGACAATGAGTGAGAAATACCCTTTCCCCCCTTCTGTCTCTTACGAAGACTTACCGAACGTAGGGTAGGTGCCCTCCACATGGACAGCTTCACGGACCCTCCCGGGGACCAGACTTTCTGAGCAGAGGTGTGTGTGACACACATTGTCCCCCAGGAGTGAGATGGGCTTACCCAGGGGGTGCTACCTGCGGGACAGTTCAATGCGCCAGACTCACCTCTACACATGCTCCCCATACCCAGTCCCAGCTTGGCTCTCTCCGAACCTGGGGCCCTCCAGACCCTTCTTCCCGATGGCCAGGGAGGTAGGAGGAGGCATGGGGCCTGGGGGAGGCCCAGGAAGCCTGGGCTTCAGCTGCTGCCTGTGGCCTCATTGTGTCACCGACTCTGTAATTTACCCCTGGCAGGGCCCGGCCCCTAAACTGCTTCCCGCTCCCCACCTCCCAGCCCGCCAAGGAAGCCAGCTGCCGTGAACACACACTTGCACACTTGCCACTTGCCACCGGCAGGCATCCTCACGATGTGGATGCTCTGTGGACTCCTCTCTGCCCCGCCCCCCCCAACTTGGGCTTAAACAGTCTCCAGGACAAACACACATCACCCTAGCACCTGCAACCCAGAGACAGGACAGGCAGGAGGGGAAGGCTGTGGGTGCTGGGAGCCCCAGCAGCCAGTTTCTCAAGAGGAAAGGTTCTGGGCTGGACAGAGAGGCTCGGGTTACAGGGTGGGGAGTCCCGGGTGTAAGGAATGTGAGTTGGGAGAGGCAGAGCAGAAACGATACCCAATACCCGCTGAAGGGCTGGGGACAGGAATAGAACAACCCCCTTTCTTAGGGGAGCACCAGGGGCTGATTTCTGGAATCTGCTGCAAAGACCTGGTCCTTCCCTGCCCAGGGCCACTCTGTGCTCCCACTCCATGCCAGCCCCAGAAGCAGCTTCCACCATCCCGGAGCCCTCAGTCTCCATCATCACCCACTTTCTCCTTGCCTCTAATTCCAGCCTCTCCTGCTGCAGGTTGAGACATGGGTCCCCCTGCAGGACCCTCAGTGGATGTGGAGGCGGAGTGCAAAACCACGTGTTTTTTTTTATTAGAAATGTTCTTGGTATAAAAACAGTCATGCGCTACACATTGTCATCAATAACCATCACCAAACACCCAGGCACTGAACTCCGTGTCATCGGCAGGAGGGGCAGGAGGGGCAGGCGGGGGGGCAGGCGGGCAGGACACGCGGCAGATGGGCAGTGGGGAGGGGGACAGGCGGGCAGGCTGCGGGCCACAGGGACACACACAGAGGCCACCGGGAGGGCGCAGTACTTTGCAACACGCGCGAGATTGGGTTGTTTTTGGCTTTTTTTGTGTTTTGATTTTTTTTTCCTTTTTTTCTCTTTTGCGGCACGTAAGATTGGGTTAATTGGGTGACGGTGGCAGGGAGAAAGCAAAGGCTGGATGTAATGAAGGCGAGGAGAGGGCTGAGGACAGGAAAGAAATCTGCACAGGAGACCCAGGCAAAAGAGAAAAAAACAGAGAGACCCAGAAACAGAGGATGCTCGATGGAGAGGGGGCAGAGGCAGAAAGAAAGAAGATACGGAAAAGCAAAGCACACAGACAGGTGGAGACCTGAAAAGGCAGTGATAAAATAAAGACAGGGATGGAAGCAGACTGGGACGGTCACGAATGGGATAGCAGAGACGAAGGGAGAGAGAAACCCAGCTCTGGGGCCCATGCAGCCTGAGCCCCTGTTATTTGGGGCCGGGAGGGGCTGTGGTCCAAGATGCAGGCTCTTAGGGTGGACTGCAGCCACCCAGGCCGCTTGTCCTCCTCCTGTCACCTGTCCGGCTTGCCCAGGCAGCAGTGACTGCCGGGGGCTCTGCTGTCCTCAGCACCAAGCCACGTCCGTGGGCGCCCACGGGCAGGCAAGACATCAGCTGGGCCCCTGGGAGTGGCCCTGGCCCGATGTGTCAGCCACAAGGCTCTCAGGTCCTCCTCCTCTTGTTCGGCTCTGGCAGCCTAGTTAGATTGCATGGTTGGTGTAGGTGACGTAGGTCTGTTTGGTGGCCAGTGCTGGAAGGAGAGAGACAGGGGTACCCAGGCATGAGGGACTGGCTTCTTCAAAGCCCCCTTCTGCACAGGCACTGCCCTGCCCATGGTATCAAGTCCAGACCCCTGAACCTGAAGCAGTTCACATCCCCCAAACTGCATTGTGGCCCTTCCCACCTTCCCTTCTCCCACTCTGCATCCCCCTGCCCCTCCTCCCTGAACTCACCCAGTGTCTGAACATCCTTCCCACCTCCACACCTTTGCTGGGGCTAGGCTGCTTCCCTGGAGTGCCCTGCCCTCTTCACTCTGCCGCTTTAGTTAGGACCCCTCCTTTGAGGGGCCCTCCCTCCCAACCCCACTGCTCTGGGAGGGTCCCCCGACAAAGCCCCTGCCACCTCCCGACTCCACCACATTTGAGGAGAATCATTTTTATTTGTGATATAATTATATGTAGCCTTGAAGTATTACCAACAGAAGTGTCTCAGGTCCACAGCACACATTCTGGAAGAGCACATGCGAAGAACGGACATTACACATAGCCTGGCAGCCTGGGGGACGGGAGTGGCGAGCTGGGACTGAAGGAATGAGCAATGGAACCAGTGGCCGGGACTTGCGGGGCTGACCAGACAGGCCCCTCTGACTAATTCGGCCCCTGTCCCTCACCCAAGGAAGGCAGAAGGCCTCCAGGTCCCATGAGGCCTCGGTGTGGCTATCCTTACCATTTCCGGGCGGTCCGTGTCTCACCTCAGCCTTGAGTCTCCCCTATCTGCACTCATTGCTCTGGCCCTTGCCCAGCCACCACCAGGACCAGGTCTGTGTGTCTGCGTACCCCCATTTCCCAGTTTCAGTCCCCTATGGTGCCCTCCCCCCCCCCCCCGCTGGGTGACAGGCTCTTCTGGGAAGCATGAGCCTCCTCTGCCTCTATGCAGCCTAGTGACAAGACCAGATAAGGGCCACACTCCTGCAACAAATGAGGCCCTGAC